>BQNB010143887.1:0-16931 GCA_026074375.1 Tanacetum coccineum | reverse complement strand
TTCAGATTGGTCAAAATGTTGTATGTCATTGGCAAACACATTATCGCCAGTATCGTATTGTACCTGTTCTAATGGCTCAGCATCTGTACCCGAGTCTTCATTAGGAACCTCCTGAATCTTTGCCATGTAACTGTAATGTGCTTCCAACTCTTGTTTATCAATCTCTTCATCTGTGTCTGCTAGCCAGTCAGATTGCTCTGATTGAAGTTGAACACCTTTCGCAGCTTGTTTACATAGCAACATCTTTTCCTTGTGATGCGTGGAGTCTTTAACCCGTTTTGGCTTTCTGCATTCCTTAGCCCTACAGTTTCCCTAGCCCCAACAACATTTACTGCCCTCTGATTCCTAAACTGTCCAATCTGATTGTCATTCTTATACCTTAGAGTAGTATCCACATTCTTGTTTCTGGTGTTTGAGGAAGTTCTAAGGTTGTTGTTGGTAGGTTTGTAGAGTTTCTTGAAGTACTTTGCAATGAGAGCCAAATTTTTTTGCATGTCTTTATCCTTTGAGCTTGTTCAAGATCACTGTCTTCTTTAGAAACTGACTCAGTTGGTGGTGTGATTGGTTTGGCTATCTCTTTGCCTTTGTATCTTGTAGTTGCATGAGATCTGGTTGGAAGTGAAGCTTTTGATGTTGGTGCATATGATTTGTGAGGTTTTGATGTTTGGTAATAAGGGTCTTGAAGTGTTTGAGCAGTAGCAACAAGTGCTAATGGGTTAGCATTCTTGGCCATTCTTTCAGCACGGAGTTCATTAACTTCCTTTTGGTATTGTTTCAGAATGTCAAAGAGCTTATGGTATGAAACTTCATCCAACTTGTGTTGTTGCTTGACAATGGTTACAAATCTTGACCATTCTGGTTGAAGTTTTTGAAGAAATTGAACATTGACTTACATTGTAGCAACAGTCAAATTGTTTCTGTTCATTTCATTCATCATCTTGTAGAATCTTGTGTAGTAAGACTTAATTGTTTCTCCATCATGAGAGGTGAATTGACCAAACTCCCAAAATAAGTTTGTCTTGACATCTTGAATATTGAGTGATTCACCTTGTTGTAGCCTTTCGATGGCTTCCCACATTTCTTGAGCTGTCTGACATGCATCAACAGTTGAGTATATTTCATCTCCAATTCCAGTCAATATCAAATGAATCGCTTCTTTTTCTGATTCAAAATGAGCTCTGTTTTCAGGAGTCATATTCATAGCTGTCTCGACTGTTGTTTGTTCAGGAACTGCTGGAGAATCCTCTGTTGCAGGAACAGCTGGTGTTGTGACAATCGTTGGAGTGTATGGACCTTTGAGAATGCACTTCCGTAAGGCATCACCATTTGGTCTTGTATCAATGTATCGTAAGAACCGTGATCGCCATTGTGCATATCGTCCTGTTGCAAGCATTGGTGGACGATCCCTTGAACCAGCTGCCATTATGTTGTTATGCATTTGACTGTCGGTTGTGGAAGTTGTGATTGGAGTTGTCATGATGAATGATTGTTGAATTATGAAGTGAAAATGATTTGTAGGATCTTAAGATGATAAAGTTGTGTTGTGGTTTTGTCTTGATGTTACAGGTTCGATTTACAAATTTGATTAAACAAATCCGGTACCAAATTTAGTAACAAATTCAGTAACAAAATCGGTAAAGCAAATTTGGTAATAAACACGGTAACAAAACTCGGTAAATCAAATCCGGTAACAAATTCGCTAAATCAAATTCGGTAAATCAAATCCGGTAACAAATGTTGTAAGATATCTGATAGATCAAACTCGGAAGGTTTCTCGGACAAAGCGAAACTCGATAGTTTTTGTTGGACAAATTTCTCGGATAGAACTTGAACACAATATCGATCAAAATCAATGAAAAATTACAAACAAGAATTATCTAACAAATGTCCTATTACAATAATTCGTTAATACCTTTCCTAACACAAAACTCGGTAGAACCGAGAGTTTGTGTATCTATTACAAATTTTATGCTAATTACTGAGAATGAAATGAAATCCTAGAACACACTTTTCGATAAAACTGGAAAATGTGTGCACTATTACAAAATTCGGAATACTGATTATAAGACACATATTCGATAAGGCCTGTTTATCAAATTCGGAATAATCACAAATTCGGTGACATTATTTTTTCTAAATAACAAACTCGGTGTCCCTTTTTTTTCAAATGTTACCGAGAATGATAAAAACACAAATATCAAAACTAACAAATTTAAAAATGAATCTTAATACCTTATAATCCTTAGACAAGATAAAACCTTGAATGGAAAGAAAGATTAAAATCACTTTTAAATGAAAACAAAAAATTTCGAACCAAAAAAAATGCTAAACCACACGAACACAACTCGGTATCCCCTTTGCTCTTGATACCAAATGTCGGTACCCTATAATATCATTTCGCTTCCATAAATAGGTATGAATCAATGATAAGAAATCATAAGAAAAGAGATAGAAGAATGGAAGAATTTTAGAAAGAGAAACTAGAAAGAGAAAGTAGAGAGAAAAATTGAGATGGTTGATTACCTTACACACACAATACAAAATGAGACCAACACCCTCTCCATGGGGTGGAGAGGGGTATTTATAGTTTCTTACTAACCTAGGGTGACGCCTAGGTATAGTGTTGTTGGGCCGGCTCGGGTTTTGGGCTTTAGCCCGCAACGTATACAATATTAGATTAAATTACAAGCTCGACTCTCTTTCTAGCCAATTACAACGACTAATAAATAAAGACCGAGTTTCCTTGTTCGACTTAATATTTCGAGGCTAACAGTACAATTCCTTGGTCATGTGATTGATCGTAATGGTGTTCATGTTGATCTTGCCAAGATCGAAGCCATTAAGAATTAGACTGCTCCAACGACACCAACAAATGTGAGGCAATTTCTTGGATTGGCTGGTTACTATTGAAGGTTTATTAAAGGTTTTTCTTTGATTTCTAAGCCACTGACTAAGTTGACTCAGAAAGATAAGAAATACGAGTGGGGTAAAGAAGAAGAGGAAGCCTTTCAGACACTGAAGCAGAAATTGTGTAGTGCACTGATCTTAGCATTGCCCGAAGGAACAGAAGATTTTGTGGTTTATTGCGATACGTCACTTAAGGGTTATGGAGCCGTGTTGATGCAAAGAGAAAAGGTGACAACGTATGCTTCTCGACAACTGAAGGTCTATGAAGAGAATTACACTACTCACGATTTGGAATTGGGAGCCGTTGTTTTCGCTCCTAGGTTATGGAGACATTATTTGTATGGAACGAAGTGTGTGGTTTTCACCGATCACAAGAGCCTACAATATATATTGAATCAGAAAGAGCTGAACTTGAGACAACGGAGATGGGTCGAGTTGTTAAGTTTTATGATTGTGAAATTCGATATCATCTTGGAAAAGCGAATGTTGTGGCTGACGCCTTAAGTCAGAAGGAAAGGATTAAGCCATTATGTGTTCGAGATTTGATGATGACTGTTCATAACAATCTTCCTAAACAAATCCTTGAGGCTCAAAAAGAAGCGGTAAAGAAGAAGAATGTAAAGGAAGAGAATTTAGGGAGACTGATTCAGCAAATATTCGAGTTTTGCCCTGATGGAACATGTTGTTTTGGAAATCATGTTTGGTTGCCACGATTTGGTGGATTAAGGGATGTGATTATGCATGAGTCGCATAAGTCTAAGTATTCTATACATCCAGGGTCGAACAAGATGTATCAAGATTTAAAGCTATTGTATTGGTGGCCGAATAGGAAAGCTGATATTGCCACGTATGTTAGCAAGTGTTTGACTTGTGCGAAGGTTAAAGCAGAGCATCAAAAACCATCTGGATTGCTGTAACAACCTGAGATTCCTGTTTGGAAATGGGAAAGGATTACTATGGATTTTGTGAGTGGACTGCCTAGAACGTCGAATAGGTATGATACGATATGGGTTATTGTCGATCGACTAACCAAATCAGCTCATTTCTTACCCATGAAGAAAACGTATACTATGGAGAAGCTCACACAACTTTATATGAAGGAAGTTGTGTGTAGGCATGGTGTTCTTATTTTGATCCAATTTTCAGAATCGCGAGATACACCATGTTTTTTACGTCTAGAATCTGGAAATCGCTTCTGAAGGTGGTTAGGGGACGAAGCTGGGATATAAGTTACCTCGCTTACCACCCTCAAACGGTGTCAAAGTGAAAGGACCGATAACAAAACGCTTAAGATATGTTGCGTGCCTGTGTTATCAACTTTGAAGTATTGGGATCGCCAGTTTCCCCTTTGGTCCAAGTTCTCATACAAATAATATTATGCACGCCATCTTAAGCTGCCACCATTATGAGTCTTGTACGGACGGAAATGTAGATCACCGGTTTGCTAGAGTGAGGTTGGGGATAGCCAACTCACCGATCTAGAATTGATTTGTGAAACGACCAAGAAGATAGTTCAGATTAAGAACCGCTTGTTAACTGCCCGTAGTCACCAGAAAAGCTACGCGGACATAAGATCTAAGCCATTGGAATTTGAAGTCGGTGATATGGTACTACTTAAGGTATCGCCGTGGAAAGGCGTTGTGCATTTTGGAAAGCGCGGAAAGTTAAGTCCACGTTACATTAGGCTATTCAAGATTCTAGCTAGAGTCGGTCCAGTAACTTATACGTTGGAGTTACCTGAAGAATTGAAAGGGATTCATAGTACTTTTCATGTTTCAAATCTTAAGAAATGTCTAACGAAAGGCGATATTATTGTTCCGATGAATGAAATTCAACTTGATAATAAGTTGCGTACGATCGAAGAGCCAATGGAAATTATTGATCGAGAGGTCAAGCGACTTAAGCAAAGTCGAATACCTATCGTTAAAGTTTGTTGGAATTCGCAAAGAGGTCCAGAATTTACTTGGGAGCGTGAGGACCAGATTAAGAAAAAGTAACCTCATCTTTTTACAAGTAAGGACGAAGTGAGAAAGAGTAGATAAGTCGAGCTGAGCACCGGGACGGTGCACCCTAAAGGTGGGGAGAATGTAACAGCCCGAGTTTCAGGTGAACATTTATCCCGAGCTATGATAATTATTTTTCTAGATAATTGAGTATAGTAGTTTATGCTATATAAGGTTTGGTGAAAATTTCCATTTAATGGGTAATTTCAAGCCGTGATTGAGTTTTTATTTGTTTTTAGCGTCTGAGTCATATTGTCGCTTTGAGAGCGTGATTGTGTTATCTTTGTATTTTACGGCGTTTCCTCGAGTTTTTGTAAAAACCATGTTTAAAGGACGTTTTTTACGTGATTTAATGTTTTATTCAACGTTTTAAAGTAAATTTAGTCGGACGGATTTAAAATATTTACTAACGTGGTGTGACCTGAGTCTTTGGCCAATTTTATTAATAAAAGAAACGCGTTGTACTAACTTTGAAGGACTAGTAAGAAAGAGGGACCAAAAGTGCCAAAGTGTCAAAGTTGTTTTCTATAAATAGCACCATTCATACACACACTTATTTCTTTTATCAAAATTTACTCTCTCCCTCCCTTTGTCCTAGTCCACGACCGGCCAAACCTTACCACTACCACCATCGTCAATTTTCCGACATGCATTAAAATCCGTTTACATATTATTGATCCTTGTATCAAAGCCTACAAATCCCACTATTAAAATCTCACATGCATTAAGATTTGAAGAAGTTAGATTTTTGGTTTGTTCTTGAAGAATTCGTGTATAAGGGGTGTTTATAATTGCTAGATTAGTGTTTTGAGCAATTGGTTTAGATGAAAAAGGTTTTGTTTGGTTTGTTTGGGTTTCGTCCAATTTCAAAGAGCAAGGGGGAACCATACTTGGGTTTTGTTATAGCATTGTGAGCTTTCTAATTGTGTTCTTATGTGATTAATTTGATTATATTGCGTGCATTATGATTATTGCTATAAGATTCAAGTACGGAAATTGTTGAAAGCGTATTTGGTTATTAATCAAAGTTTAATGGTTTTAGTATGATTAAATAGGATAGTTAAGCATGTTTTGATAGTCGGTTTATGTCAAAAATGTCGTTTTAATAGGTTTTGAGTTGACCAAGTTTGACCACCTCGTAGTGAGTCAAGAAATTTTTGAAAGTTATTTTTTATTATCAAAAGTGATAGTGTTCGCCTTTAGCTATGTTTCGCTAGGTGGATTGTCACGTGACTCTTAATAACGAACGTTTTACGGCCAAGTCAAGTTTGATTATTTTTGGTGTAAAAAGTCCACTACGAAGTTTGACTTTTGAAAGTCAAACTTGCGTATACTTTTGACTATGGTTTGTAATAAGCAATGCATTTGTAATGCTAGTTAAATGATGATGAAATATGAAGTTCGGATTATATTATCCTTACTTTTGGCAACTTTCTAAAAATAGAAACTTTCTGGAAAATGATGTGATATTGTTAGTGCGTCAAAGTGAAATGTTTTTTGTCGCACTTGGAGATTATAGTATATGATTGTATATACGTAATAGTATATAGATGCAAGTATGCATTATATGAGTTATTGTACTTTTAGTCACGTACCGCAATATATGTATTATATAGGTCGCGGTTTAGATGTGAGGTTGTTTGCGCTTGTTGAGTTGATTGAATTGGAATCTTTTGCTTAAGGTGAGTTCATAGCCTCGCTTTTAAATCTTTTAAGTGTTTTATAAACTCGCGAGGGGGATACATTTTTGTTTTATAAAATCGAACACATATGATTTTATGGTATGCTAGACCCGATTATGAGATTGTTTCCGCATAAGTAGCTATTGTCGAAGTCCCTTATTTCATGAACCGTTAATCGCCTTGCGAGGTGAACGCTAATGCATTAAATTGGTCTATTGGGTTTGACAAACCAGTCCGGGGTATGAATCCTTGTGAACACCCTATCAAACGGATGTTTTGTATTTATAAGTAGTAGGTATATGACAATAATACCTTGTTTTTGGGGCAAATTGGCATATGAAAAGATATATGCTTGTTAACGTTCGATGTCATGAGCTTAATGCATGAAAGAAAAGAGATGTTATACATTGTATTCGTTGTAATGTTTTCCCGAGAACGAATTATGTGTTCAAAGATTATTTCTTACGGATTATTTTAAACTCTATGAATTTCACTCAACAATTTTTGTTGATGTTTTAAATATGTTTTATCCCAGGTAACCAAGGATGAAGGCAATGATGGCGTAGAGGTGTCATGCATGTGATGATTTTAGGGAAAGACTACTTATGTGTTCCTGGTCTTTCATAAACAATATCTTAATGTGTTTTTAAAACAATGTCTTTAAATTTGAAACAATTGTTTTTCAAATGTTTTAATGGTTGCGGTTGCGATCCTGTGGGGACCCGAACACAATTATCTCTAATTAATAATGGAACACATGTTTGTAAAACGTCTCATTTGGGTCGTTTTCTATTATCTTGGTGTTTTGTGCTATTTAGTAACACCCAATTGCTATTTCCGCTGCGCAATTCAAAATTGGGGGTGTTACATGTTTGTATATAACAAGATCAGTATCTCATGTGAGTTGAATTTCAAACGTTTGGGAAAAAGTACTACAAAATTAAACAAAAGTTGATCAAGTGTTGATGAATTTTAGGCCCTGTGTCAAATACGTCTATTCTCAATTATTTAAGTGGTCTAAGTCATGTCTGGTTACGTCTGTTTTTTGCATTGAATAGAATGATGAGTGAGTGACTTAGTGAACATTCATTTGTTGAATTAGATGTGTTTGTTTACATGGTATAAGATTCATTACAATAAGTGAAATTGAAGAATTTCAAAATAACTTGAGTCTGAGAACTCTATTCTCAATTGTTTGAGTGGTCTAAGTCATGTCCAGTTTCAACCTTTTTTACAATGAACAGATTGAGGAGTGAGTGACTTAGTGACCATTCGATTGTTGAATTAAGTTTGACTGATTCTATGTTCTTAAATACAACTTCTTTTGCACAAATGATTTTTGAAAAGTTCTCAAATTTCTGTATTGTGTCAAAAATGGTATTCTTTCACAAAAAGTTTTAAGAAAATGAATGATATCTCTTTAATTTCTCAAATATGAGTCTTATTCAAAATCAGAGAGTATCTTCATTATTCTTGAAAGAGTATCATTTCACAAAGAATTTATGTTGAGAATATTCTAAACAGAAAGAGATAAAAAATCCATACGCGAAAAAGTAAATCTAAAGTGTGTTCGAAAAAGAAATGTCAAAACACACAAAAAGATAAATCAAAAGAAAAATGCGAATAAAGCGTATGACATGTGCTAGGAAAAGCAATAATAAGCACATGAGAAACAAACTGATCAAAAATATGTTCAAAAAGAATTGCCAGAACATATGAAACAGACATAGTGGAAAGAGACAAAAAATGTTACATAAATTGTGTGTTATCTCATATCTTTTCAGCAATCATTTAGATATCATCATGGCACAAAGACAAGCTGATGTTCATCAAGATGAATTGTGTCTACCCAATAAATGCTATGCTCTCATGGATGCCAACAAAAAGATTGATCTAGATAATCCCTTATGTCCAAATGAAAGCAAAATATTGGCAAACATTCTTCAGAACCATCCACTCGGATTTAGCATTGTTGTTTCATCATCAGTTCCATGGATCTACTTAGGGCAATTCTGGCATACTTTGAAGGAAAATGGATCAAAGTATAGGCTTTCGTTCGTGCTTGACAAGAAAGAGCTCACTATGACTCTTAATGATTTTAGAACAATATTTCAACTGCCTCAAGCCACAGACAACAATCATGAATGCTTTGTTACTTCTCCAAAGTTATCATAAATGGTTCCATTCTTTATAAACAATCTTGACTTCACACTAGAATTAAGATCGCCATCCAACTTTAAGACAATTGGCCTTGTACAACCGTGGCAGACACTTTGCAAGATGTTTTCATGTTGTCTTACTACAAGAGTCACTGGTTTTGATCAACCGCCTTTGCAGATCATGCAGATGTTGTATTACTTTGTCAACAATATACATGTTGATTATGCTAACTTACTTTGGGAAGGATTGCACTTATCACTTGAACATCCTTTAACACTAATTCCTTATCCTAGATTCACAAAGCTTATTGTGAGTCACTACATGACTACATTCCCTAAGATCTCAAAAAAAGTTCATGATAAGTATCACAATTTGGAAGATGATGAGATGGTTAAAAGCATATTTAATTCAAGGAAGAATAAGGCAGGAGTTGGAATGAAGATTCCGAGTTGGATGATAACTGATGAAATGAAGGTCACGGAGCATTATCGGATATATGCTTCAACGTTTAGGGTAGATGTTCCTACAACTCAGTCACAACTGATTGAGTCTACCCTGGGAACGCATAGGATAACTAGCTCCCCTAGGACACCTAACCCTGATGTAGATGAAGGAGAGTCAAGTGCTCAACAAAAGTCGACTATTATTTGACTTCTCATTCCTCCAAGACAGTCAACCCGACTCACTCCACCAACACCAGTTCTAACTGCTGATGAGGCTGATGATATAATATTACAAGATACAATTCAACTAAGCATTACTGAGCAGAAAAGTCATGATGAAATTGAAGCAAAACAAAATGTAGAAAAAGTTAAAGAGCACTTGGCAGCTGAGGAGATTGAGAAAATGGTGGAAGGAACAGAGAATGTAGATTCTACTCTTGATAGTCAAAATGTTTCCGGCACTAGAATAGAGCCCAGGAGTAATAAGGAAAGTCCGGTGTAACAATCCGTCAAATTCAGGTTGCTATTTTATTCTCCAGTATTAAATATGATTTTCATTTTTATGTTGAGATGTAAACTCACTATTAACCGGAAGAAATTAGGGTTTACGTTTGCAAATTAAGTAACGTCAACAAAGAACCAGAGAATCCTACGTTAAGTATCGATGTTTATGTTATCGAATTTCCGTAGATATATTTTTATTACATTCGTTTTTATTTTTCGTGTCTCGTACTATTTTTACTGTTTATGAAAAACGACTACAAATCGTACCTTTTTAAATATCGGACTTTGATAATACCAGCATTTACAAAATGTAGGACAAGTTTTTTATAACTCATCCCACTTATCTCCCCTCCTATTGGGGCGGATTAAACAAAGTGGGAGGTGTCCACTTTGTGTTGATCCTTGCTCCATACTTGCACACTTGTCCTTTATTGTCCAAGACTTATAAAAGGCCATTTTGACCATCTCATACACATACAACACATTTTATACACTTAAAATTCTGCATTTGTCTCTCCCTCCTCCTCCTTTGACGCCACACTCACACCACAAACACCTATTTTTATATTTTTAAAGATCAAAGATTAAGCACACTAGTGAATATGACTACCTAGTGTAATCCCTATATTTTTGAGGTGATTTAAAGAGGTTTTAAAGAAGATTATATTCAAGTTGGGGCTGAGATTATACAAGTATTATAAAGTCATTTTGGGTAAATAAAACGGTGATCTAAAATAATTTGGGTGAAGATCAAAGTTGGAGTAGAAGGGTTATATAGTCTTTTTTTTATCAATTGATCATTCTCATCATCTATTTGGGGTAAAACTCTACTTGTTTTCATTATTACTGTATTTATAATTTTCTTATTTTATATGTAAATGTATGATATATGATGACCAAGAGGTGAAATTATCCATGCATGCATAGATCTAGGTTAAAAATGGCTTAATCAACTATTAAAACTAGCTAGAAATCACTAAAAATTATGGGCAGATGTTAACAGTATGTTTTGGAATTTTGAATAACTTTGAGATTTGATTTGAATACTCTAAATTGTAGACAAATGTCTTGTGATCATGTAGCAGATTGATCATGTAGCAAATCACTAAAAATTATGGGCTGATGTTAACAGTAAGTTCTGGAATTTTGAGTAACTTTGAGATTTGATTTGAATACTCTAAATTGTAGACAAATATCTTGTGATCATTTAGCAAATTGGATCCCCATTTGAATGTAAAAATTGAGTAAGTTATATCAAAACAAAAAAACTAGTTGATTCTGACCTTGCTATACAGATGGTACAAAAAGTCATACTTACGTATTGAGTTGGTTAAAAAGCTAAAACTATGAGACCTAGATAAAATCATGTAGGTTCTGGACCAATTGGATGATCAACCAATTCATTATGTTTTGTAAATGGCATCAAAAATGGTGAAAGCGAGATTTCAGTCCGAATTTGTAACTTGACCTTTATGTATAAAAGTAACCCTATGTATATGTATGACTAAAAGATGTACTAAAATGAGTTTAAATCTGTAAAGTGGACTTAAATATGAAGTCAAGCATATATATATATATATATAAATTATACCATTTACGATTTATAAATTATGACTATTTTCGTAAACACAAAAGTATACAAAATTTACTACTACCCGAACACTATACTATGTAAAGCGATTTTTGTAACTAAAACCTAAGGTGGTAGGACCCACTTCTTGGGAATTTGTAAAAGTTAACTTACTGATAATAAACATGTCCCGACCTCAATAACCCAAAAATTTATAATAAGACTCATTTACAAGCTTAAATGGGCCATAAGGCCTAATTAGGCCACTAGGCCCAATGTATTAAAATAGACATATTGGACTTGGCTTTATGCCCAACCCACTTAGGCTTAATTAATGGGCTAAGACCTGGTCTTGGGTTAATAATATTAACCTAATAACTTAATGGGCTTACTTAATGGGCCTATTGGGCTTTTTGGACCATTTTGAACAATACTAGTAAAAATAGTAAATAGAACCTAGTTAAAAACCTAGAAAAACCTAAGTGTGAAATAATTAAATCATTGGGTCATGATCATCATATAAAATACATGTATATATACATACTTATTTAATTTATGAGTTTTCATTAATTTTTATCGACTAGAAACCTATGACCCGTTACAATTTATATAAGTCTTGGTTGATTAACGCGCCTACTTTCAAAGTTTTTATTCATCGATATTCTTATCCGACATCACTAATGAGTTCATAGCCTCGTATTTTTACACTTTAATTGTTTTATAAACCCGCGAGGGAGATAAAATGCTTGTTTTTAAAATAGAACACAAGGGAGATTGTATGCTTATAGCCTTGATTATTATAAGTTAGATTAACTCGCTAGATAAAAGACCCACAGAAATCATGAATTGTTAATTTCCAAGTAACGACATATGCTTATACATGGAATAGTACTATTTGGAGGTTGCCACCTCCAATCCGTGACGACTAGCTATCGTCTTGGGTCGAGAAAATGACACTACGGATGCGTTGTATAGAGAATAATATGCACTCATAGCGAGGGTGTATAGTGGGCATTTTGTATTGATATGGTAACGTTCGATTCATGAGGCTTATAATAATCCCCCTATAACGTTGTCTGATCCACATCGTTATATCCTGAAAATTTTGAGAAATGATACTTGTGTTCAGAGATTAGATGTTGGGAACCCCAATATATTTTTATGGTTTTTATATATAACCCTATGGATTCACTCAACATTATTGTTGACATTTTAGCATGTTTTATCTCAGGTCCTTGAAGGTAATTCTGACGATGGTAGATTTTGGATTGTGCTATGGAAACCTAAATGTTTTGAAGGCCCATTAAATAAAAGGCATTCGAAGATGATTTGCAAAAATGTTGTATGAATTATGAAACAATTTGCGACCTATGATGTAAACTTTTATTTCGAATGAATGTATTTAAAAACATCTCTTTTTGAGTCGTTTTCTATGCTTGAGTTGTTATATTATGATGTAGCACCCCAAATGACCCTTTCGCTGAGACGTATAAAAATGGGGGTGTTACAGATTGGTATCAGAGCTTAAGTTATAGAGAACAAAAGATTTTTAAAAAGAAAAATGAACGAAAGAATTTTTTAAATCTTTTGACTATAACGGTGCAATAGAAATCTCTGAATTACCGACGGGACAAGAATGAGAAGGATTTATTTATCGATATATATATGAAAAAATATATATATGTTGTAATATGAGATTTTCATTTATTTTGAATATAAATGTTGATTATGTGATTATTTTAATACTAACACGAGATATTTATATGACATGGATTGTCATGAAGAACCCTAACCCTCTTAACGAACCGAACAAAGCTATTCTCAAAGAAAACTCAGTTATTCTTGATCCGAACCAAGTTGTGGATGTCTATGATCCCAACGAAATGGTTGACATTTCGGACGACGTTGATTTAGTTGATTATGATGGTGATGATGAAGAAAACCCGGAAGAAGATCCGGAAGAAGACCCGAAAGAAGAACCAGAACCGAATAATGGGCTTGTGAATCGATTTGCCCTACATGTTGACCCACATCAGCCCGGTGTTATGATTGGTTGGTTAGAGGCGAATGATTGTGTAAATGAAGGTGTTAATAATGAGGATATAGAAGACGAAGATGTTGAGATTGAGCTCAATGACGATGCTGAGTTGATATTTCCTTATGAGGTGGAGGGTGACAAAAGCCCGCCACCTAGAGATGAGTCTTTTGATTCTGAGCCACCTAATGCTGAGCCACCTAATGCGGAGTTATCTGATTCTGTATCATCCGATTCTGAGTCATCTAATTCTGAGTCGGAGGACGAGGAGGCCGACGTTGCACCTGAGTACACTTTTGGGACTATTACCCAAAGTCCTTATACAGTTTGTGACTTTCCGAGGGGTGTATTTGAGGTAGGAGAGCCATCTTCTGCTCATGACTCATCTTATGTCGGTGGATTAGCACCTTGGGCATTGAGACGTGATTTATAGGTGTCCCGTACATGATCTAGAGTCACGAAAGCTGAGTTAGGAACATGCCAAACTGAGATTGCTCTTCTAAAATCAAAGAATAAGATCGGGGAAAAAGAGAGAGATATACCTAATCATGATTTCGGAAACATTGAGCATGTTTTGGGTGATGTTTTAGAGAGGTTGAAGGTGTTAGAAAGCAGGGAGAATGCTACTTTAAAGAAGAAGTTGGTTGAGGCTGTGATGAAATTGGATTTGGCTCGTATGGAGCATGATATGGTGGAGAGGAGATTACATGCATCTTATTGGTGGAACAAGAGGTTTTATATAGAGATGGTTCGCATTGGGGCTGTTCATAAGCCACCATCCAATGATGAAGGTACTGAGCGTCCGAGAAAGAAATCAAAGAAATCTTCTTTTGATGGGACCGAGGGACCTTCCGAGCCACGTGGACCACCTAGTGACTCTTAGTAGATTAGTTTATCATTTGTAGTATCTTTTGTAAATCACTAACTAAACTGAGATATCAGTTAGTAGAACTAGTCCTTGGAGTTGTATAGCATTAGATGGTGACATGTAATGTGTCACGATACAACTTATGACTCGTTTGTGATTAATGAAATGACTATCTTTTGATTTCTAAATTCTACGTGTGTCGTTGTTATCTTTCTTTTCTTGTTTCTTTTAACTGTTCCTATTGTTTGATGCAATCATTGAATGAATACTCATTATGATTTGAATTGTGTTCTAACTTCTTCTCCTCGTATTCTCAATCGCCATCGATATCATGGATCTCATGATGATTTTGGCTAAACTCATTTCCTATCATATTGTAATCATTTCACCCATTCATTTTGTGAACCACTCTTTACTACGCTCATGCAAACCACTTATTGTTTAATAAGTTAATATAATATCACCTGAGAAAATTTAAATTGTCATCATTTTATGAGTTATTTTAATTGAGAATTATAAATAGTTGCTATCACCATAAAATTATTTATTAAACATCTTGTAAATTAAATTACTTTCATACTATGAACGGTTCTGTAAAATCATTTTTGATTTCTATCTTATAATTAAGCATGATTATACATTTAAATATGATGACATTAGTTTGACGAACTGAGCATTGCATTGCTATTCCTAAATTATACATAGTCGTGCACCTACGTATAATTTAGAAGGGGCCATGCAAGGTTGAATAGTAGTCACCGTAAGATTTTGATAAAGATCAATTTTTAACTGTAATTCCGAAAAATCAAGATTTTGTATGGTTTGCAAGTGGTACAAGTAGGGACATCTGCATATGTACCCTTATCCTTTTCCCAATCGAATTACCCATCTGTGGATGCGGTCTTACTTGACAATTGTTATCTACTTCTTATTTCCTTTCTTTCGTCATGAAATTCTTTGGACACTTATCTATTTATCGACTATTGATACCCGACTTGAAGTTTCGACGTTCCTATCCTTTCTTTTCGACTAATCCTCCTTTGAGTAACGTGGGTAAAATTCCGAGATGCGTTCAGAGGTGAATAACGAATTAGGAAAGTATGGGGTTTATGCATATCCATTATGGTATTAGGCCTTTCTTTTGACTCGAAATTCGCCCCGTAGTAAATCACGCGTTGACTTTGCAAGTTTTGTGTTTACAAATTTTAGTACCCTTATTGATATTAAACCGGTTGAGTTAGATACTTGCTATGAAGTCAAATTGGCTGATGGAAAAGTAGTAAGTACCAATAATGTGTTAATAGGGTGTACACTTAACCTTTTAAACCGTTCTTTTCCAATCGATTTAATGGTAATAGAACTAGGAAGTTTTGATATCATTATTGGGATGGATTGGTTATCACGATATGATGCTGCTATTTTGTGTGGAGAGAAAAAGGTTAGGATTCCCCTGGAAGGTAAGACGTTGGTTATCGAAGGCGATAGAAATAATTCCCGATTGAAGATTGTTTCTTACATTAAGTCTAAAAAATATATCGAGAAGGGTTGTGAGCTATTCTTAGCTCAAGTAACTGAACAAGAATCAAAGGAGAAGTGATTAGAAGACGTTCCAGTTATCCAAAATTTTCCTGAGGTATTTCCTGATGAATGACCTGGACTTCCGCCACCCAGACAAGTTGAATTCCGTATTGATCTTATTCCCGGTGCTGCACCTGTGGCCCGTGCGCCATATCGTTTAGCACCATCCAAAATGAAGGAGTTGTCCAAGAAACTGCAAGAGTTGTCAGAGAAAGGTTTTATTCGACCGAGCTCGTCACCGTGGGGAGCTTCGGTATTGTTCGTGAAGAAGAAGTGATAAGTGTAAAATACACATATCCATTTATACCTAAAATAACCCAATTAAACCCAAAACAGACCAAAAATGGCAAAAATATGCTTGTATTTGTGTTTTGTGTGTGCAGGTACGGATAAGTCAAAAATCACAAGAAAACAGTCAAGAACAAGCAAGCACGGACACGAGAATCAGAAGAGTACAAAGCCGAAGCCAAGAATGTCAAGCCCCAGTCAAAGCCCACTTTCCACTCATAACTAACCACAAGGACCAGTTTTGCAATAATCGAAAGTCCTTTTATAATCAAGGAAAGAAGAAAAAGAACACAAGGGCCAAATGTGTAAACCTCCCCAAAGTTCAACAGTTTTAACTGTCAAAGAAGGGGCGGGAAACACATTTACTATTCATCGTCTTCTTCATTTCACCCCCATGGTAAAACAAGGGGCAAATCAAAATTAGAGGGTGCTTAAGTCAATTCAAGAGGTCTACATCACAAACCCAGGGTCAAATCAGTCTTTATCAAAGGATTCATTAAAGAACAGCCACGTCAACAATTAAAGAAGCACAAGTTTATGTGGGTTTTTGTGCTAAATCACTCACAAAACTAACACAAACGTCACATCAAAGAATGCCAGCCTGGCAATCCTCAGGTGTCCACAAATTGATCCAACGTCCCACAACATAGATCAAATGATTGAAGAAATGAATGGCAGAGATTGAAGGTTTGGAGAGCAAGGCAAGAGGTCCTAGAAGCTTCAGCTATGCACTATAAATAGGCCTCATTCTCACACACTAGGGGAATAGAATTTAGTTTTTATTAATTTTTAGCTTAAATTCGTATTTCCCTTAAATGTAATTTTCCTTTTTCAAGTATTGTAATCAGCTTCTTAAAATTAATGAAATTTAGTTTTTAGTATTTTAAATCTCA
>BQNB010143885.1:0-15372 GCA_026074375.1 Tanacetum coccineum | reverse complement strand
TTCCCAGGTGAACTCAGGACCTCTTATTTAGTTCCAACATACCTTAACAATTGAAATGCGACTTTGCTTCAAACGCTTGACCTCACGGTCCATGATTTTGACAGGTTCTTCAATGAATTAAAGCTTGTCATCGATTTGGATTTCGTCCAACGGTATAACAAGAGTTTCGTCGGATAGGCATTTCTTCAAGTTAGAGACGTGAAAAGTACTGTAAACTCTGCTCAACTACTTCGGGAGTTCAAGTCGATAGGCAAGTGTTCCAACTTTGGCGATAATCTTAAAAGGTCCAATATAACGAGGGTTAAGCTTTCCCTGTTTGCCAAAACGTATCACTCCTTTCCATGACGATACTTTCAACATGACCTTATCCCCCACTTGAAACTCAAGGGGTTTTCGTCTTACATCGGCATAGCTCTTTTGATGATCACGGACAGCTTGAATACGACTCTTAATTTGAACAATGTTCTCAGTTGTCTCATGGATGATCTCTGGGCCAATGAGCTGACTATCTCCAAATTTAGCCCAGCAAATAGGTGATCGACAGTTGCGCCCATACAACGCCTCAAATGGTGCAGCCTTAATGCTGGTATGGTAACTGTTATTATACAAGAATTCCACCAACGGTAAATGTCTATCCCAACTTTTTCCAAAGTCGAGCACACAGGCACGTAACATGTCTTCCAATGTTTAAATGGTCCTCTCACTTTGACCATCAGTTTGCGGGTTGTAAGTTGTACTCATATCCAATCGAGTACCTAACGCTTTATGAAGAGACCGCCAAAAATATGAAGCGAATCTCCCATCATGGTCGGAGATGATCGAAACTAGCACTCCATGCCTTGAGACTACTTCCTTTAAGTACTGTCTTGTCAACTTCTCTAATGAGTCATCTTCTCTCATGGGTAAGAAATGAGCAGATTTGGTCAGGCGATCGACGATCACCTAAATCGTGTCCTGACCAGTTGCCGTCTTTGGCAATTTAGTCACGAAGTCCAGTGTTATATTCTCCCATTTCCATTGCGGGATTTCTGGTTGAACTAACAAACCAGACGGCTTCTGATATTCCTCCTTAACCTTGGCACACGTTAAACACTTGCTGACGTAGGTGGCAATTTCTGCTTTTATGTTGGGCCACCAATACAACTTCTTCAGGTCTTGGTACATCTTATCCGATCCAGGATGGATGGAATACTTTGACTTATAAGACTCGTGCATAATCAAAGCCCTCAAGTCACCATAACACGGAATCCAACTCTAGTTGTTCAAACATAACATTCCATCAGCACGAGGTTCAAGCTTATTTATCATACCATGTAGGTCTTCGGTTATGAAGTTCTCTTCTTTTCTGGCCTCCGATTGAGCACTAAGAATCTGTTTAGGAAGATTCAAACCAATAGTCATAACTAAGGCCCGAAATCGCAGTAGCTTAATCCTTTCCTTTCGACTCAGCGCGTCAGCCACTACGTTCGTCTTTCCTGGGTGATATCGAATCTTACAGTCGTAATCACTCAACAATTCTAACCACCGTCGTTATCTCATGTTCAACTCCTTCTGATCAAGAATATGTTGCAAACGCTTTTGATTAGTGAACACGACACACTTCGTGCCATACCGATAGTGTCTCCACATCTTTAAGGCGAACACTACTGCACCCAGTTCTAGGTCATGTGTGGTATAGTTCTTCTCATGAACCTTGAGTTGGCGGGATGCGTAAGCTATGACTTTATCCTTTTGCATCAAAATCGCGCCCAACCCTTTATGCGAAGCATCACAGTACACCATAAAGTTCTCACTTCCCTCGGGTAAGGCCAAAATCGGCTCACTACATAATTTTTGTTTCAACAACTGAAAAGCAGCTTCTGCATTTTCTCCCCAATCAAACTTCACCCTTTTCTGAGTCAAATTCGTCATGGGCCTAGCGATCTTCGAAAAACCTTCGATAAATTGTCGGTAGTAACTGGCCAAACCTAAAAATTGACGAATCTCGGTTGGTGTCTTGGGTGACGCCTAATCCTTGATTGACTCAATCTTAGCGGGATCAACGTGAATGCCTTCACTATCAATCACGTGACCGAGAAACCGTACTTTTGAAAGCCAAAAATCACACTTTGAAAACTTGGCGTACAATTCCTCCTTCTTAAGTAACTTCAAGATTAACTTAAGATACCCTTCATGTTCTTTTCTGCTTTTGAAGTAGATCAAAATATCATCGATGAATACGATCACGAATCTATCCAGGTACGGTTTGCATACCCGATTCATCAAATCTATGAATACCACAGGTGCGTTAGTCAAACCAAATGGAATTACTTGGAACTGGTAGTGACCATAGCGAGTCCTAAATGCTATCTTTGGGATGTCTTCCTCACGAACCCTGAGTTGGTGATAACCAGATCTCAGGTCGATCTTAGAGTAAACTCTTGACCCTTGAAGTTGATCAAACAAATCGTCGATTCTTGAAAGTGGGTATCGGTTCTTCACAGTAAGTTTGTTTAGTTCATGGTAGTCGATACACATCCGAAAAGATCCATCTTTCTTTTTGACAAACAAAACCGGAGCTCCCCAGGGTGAGGAACTGGGTCTTATAAATCCTTTGTCAGAAAGTTCTTGCAACTGAGTGGATAACTCCTGCATTTCAACTGGTGCTAATCGATACGAGGCTCGTGCTACATGTGCAACACCAGGGACTAAGTCGATTTGAAATTCGACTTGTCGAGCAGGCGGCAGTCCAGGAAAGTCTTTTGGAAAGACTTCTAGAAATTCCCGTACAATCGGCACGTCCTCAAGTCGCTTCTCCTTCGACTTGTCATCAGTCTTCTTGGATGTAACTTGCATTAGATAAACTTGACATCCTTTCTGTATATACTTCTGGGTCTTCATACACGATATGATACTCATCTTTGACTTACTTTCGCTGTCACAATCATCACCTCGGATTATCAACACCTCATCTCCATAAGGGATACGAACGATCTTCTCGTCATAAACGATCACCGCGTGGTACTTTGCCAACCAATCTATACCGATGATGACGTCAAAACTACCAAGTTCTACGGCCATTAGATCAATGTTGAACGGATGACCTAATAATCCTAACGTATAACCTCTAAGGACAACATTGGTTTCTGAAATTCTTCCATCGGCTAGTTCTACAACATAACTAGTGTATAAAGTGGATGGCGCAACATCAAGCAAAGCACTAAAGGTAGACGACACAAAACTCCTATCGGTAACCCGAATCGAATAACATAGAAGCATAACAGTTATTGAGAAGGAACGTACACGTGACGACATTGGAATCAGGGTTAGAACCTCCTCCTCCGATGGCATAATCTCTTGTTGTAGCTTCATTGTTCCCAGTCTTGTTTTCATGGTTCTGATTCCTCAACTTAGGACAATCCTTTTTATAATGTCCCGGCCATCCACACTCATAACAAATAGCACCCGACTGATTCCCAACTAGGGCCCTCTAAGTGTTTGGAGAAACAGCGGCCGTATAATCTCTAGTCATGTGACCAACCCTCTTACAATTTTCACATTTCACAGTACACTACCTTGTCGTGGTTCATACTTTCAACCTTTTTTGTAGTAGGGAGGGACCAACACAACAAACACGAAGTGGAAGAACAAAGAAATAAAAAAGTATACCACCACAGTATCCTCGCCCATTCCACCACTCCGATTATAACCACCGGCTCTTTTTCTCATTGTTCTTGGTCGTGTAAGATCTTGCCACATTCTGACCTCCAACATTTTGCCGCTTGAAAGACGGTTGTTGTCCACGGTTGTCTCTTGGGTTGTTGTCAAACCTTCTCTTGTTTTCAACATTCCTGGCATAACCCTTTAGTTTTTTATCCATTAAGTTGTTAGCAATACGGATTGCATCTTGAAGTCTAATGGGTTCAGCAGCGATCACATTCCCCTGGATATTGTCAGGTAAACCCCCAATGAATCTCTTAACTTTGTCCTCCTCATTCAGGACCATTCTAGTGCACAACAAAACCAACTCTTAAAACCTCCGAGTATAAGCAGTCAAGTCATTTCCCTTCACAGTCAGGTTCTACAACTTGGTCTCCATCTTTTAAATTTCGTTTCTTAGACAGTACACCTCAGTCATCAACTTCATAAGTTCTGTCCATCTCATGGCATATGCAGCATCAATCCCAATTGTTCTCTTATGAGAGTTCCACCAAGTGAAAGCACTGCTTAGCAGTGTGCATGTAGCATACTTCACTTGATTCTTTTATGGACAATTACTAATGTGGAACATTGTCTCCATCTTCTCGAACCAATGGGTCAACCCAACAACTCCTTCCGTCCCATTGAAGTTTAGTGGCTATCACTTCAGGAAGTCTTGATATATGCACTCTTGAGCAACAGGCATAAAGCCTTCAAAGTTCACGTTGTGATTCCCATAACCATTTCCTCTTCCGTTCCCATTACCGTTTCCATTGCCGTTTCCACCTTCATTTCCATCCTCATTCACTCCTCTATTTATGTTTCCATTAACGTCTTCCTGTTCATCCCCACCTTCCGCTAGGGGTTCAAGGTTTTTGGCAGCGTCGCGAGCTTCCAACGCTTCTGCCACTCGGCGAGCAATTAGTTCATTAACCGCTTCACGTGTCATTGTCGCTCCAGATCGTGTGTTAGGCATTGTCCTACAATCATAACAATACAGCACACGATGAGATTTTTAGGTGATACGAGGTTATTAACAGGGTTCGATATAAACAGCTGGTTTCATGATAATGCCACGATTTAGTAATAATACGGCATGCAATGAGTAAAAGAAAATAGTATCAGATTAAGATATCATAACATAGAATAATAGGTATTAGAAATCCGACATTGAATTTGTGATATTTTTAAAAGTTCCTACTTAATATAGTAACGTTATTACTTGTTTCGCCAACATCTTAAATGCTCAAAACATCCCGAAAGTGTTCGACAACCCATTTTCATATTTCAATCAGCACCATATTTAATTATTTTGCCGAAAAATGTTTCAAGTTTCATTTTGCCATAACTCGGCCGTTTTAAGTCCGCTTTTAGTGTTCGAGATATAAAAACTTATCTATTCGAAACGAGCTATCCAAAAACTACCTTCTCGGCTAATGAAAACATATTTAAGTGGCCAAAAACCTCAAAATAATTTCGGATCAGCAAGTACCATTTTCGCAAACTCCTCCAAAAATCCAACCAAACTTCACAATAGTGCCTATAATATCCCAAACCCATTTATTACTAAACCAACCAACAAAATCCACTCTTAATCTATCCTAATCCCATCACCATCTTTGTTGCAACAAACAAGAACACTCAATCTCACCAAGACTACAATATGAGTACATAAAAATACCAACATCTTTATTATTTATAAAAACTTACTTTATAAGCTTTGAAAATCATAACACAAACATATGGATGTATAGATCTTGAATGGAAGTGCAAGAACATAAAGAAATCAAAATAAGAAGGTTAGGGCTTACTTATAAAAATGAAGAACAAAATGGAAACACAAAGACTTAAAAGATGAAATAAAGATCTTGAAAACCTAAGTATAAAAACCACACCCTAACTTATATCCTCTTGAAATAAACCTTAAATCAAAGAAACCCTTTCTTGGAAACACCTTAGATCTTGATAGAAATCATTTTGGAGTGTGTGAATCTTTCTAGAAATCAAAGTTGTGAATTGTGTTTGTGTGTGTCTTTGTTGCCGAAACCACCAAAGAAAAAGAGAGGTCAAGAGAAAATTTTGTGAGGCCAAGTGAGAATGAAATGACCTAAAGTTCTATCAAGGGGTTTATATAGGTGACATTTAGGGTTTAAGGTGCATCTTCGCTCATGTCAAGTGGCTTGAGCCACTTTTTGTAGTCCTTGTAGGTTCGACGAGCATAGGGAGAAAAGGGGAAGAGACCAAGCCATTTAACTAGCTATGGTTCATGACTTTGGCTCCAAGGTTAGCTCAAATGGAAAATAAACTAAATACCTCCACTAGTGGTTTTGTGGTCCAAGCTTGTATGGATCATGGTGTAAGGAGAGTTGTCATGTAGTGAAGAACAAAATAAACATGTCACTTTCTATGTCTTATGCATGCATGTGATGTAGTATTTGAAATTTAAATTTTAGTTTCTCCTCTTTGTTGGCTTGCACCGCAAATTTGGAGGGTTAGGGGATGACATGAAATTTTAATTTTGTACAAGGATACTTGTAATATGTTATCTTAAGTTTGCATGCAAATGTGGTATGTTTCTGGGGTTCCGTTTGATTAAAAATGCTAAAAACGTAAACTCACGCCAAAAATATAAAAATCGCAAACGTAATTACTCGTAAGCCACGAAATGACATAAAATGACTTTATCAATTATAATTCACATAAATTAAGCTCAGTCCGACGTCGAAACACTTCCAATAATGATTTTCAGTTTTTACGCGGGACAACCTCCCGGATTAACGTCAAATTAACACGTAACTTATAAAAGTTAAAATAATGAACGGAATCGGTAAAAATATTGACATGAAATTTACGGGGTGCCATAGTACCAAATCAATTTGAAATTCTACTTGTCGTGTTGGTGGTATACCCGGCAAGTCCTCGGGAAATACTTTAGGAAAGTCTTGAACAATTGGTACGTCTTTAAGTCGCTTCTCCTCCGACTTGTCTTCAGCCTTCTTTGTGGTAATATGTGCCAAAAAGACTTGACATCCTTTCAGCAAGTATTTTTGTGACTTTTGGTGCACGAGATGATGTTCAATCGAGACTCGTATAAGTTGTTGCTTACGTCATCACGAACAATTAAGATTTCATTTCCAAAGGGGATACGAACGATCTTCTCGTCATAGACGATTAGAGCATGATATTATGATAACCAGTCCATGCCAATTATGACGTCAAAACTACCAATCTCTACGGGCATTAAATCAATGTTGAATGGATGATTCAAAAAATTCAAAGTGCAACCCCGTGTAAGCGTATTAACCTAAATTATTTTACCGTCAGCTAACTCGACGTCATAACCATGGTCTAGTGTAGTTGGGATGATATCAATCAAAGAACTAAATGCAGTAGACATTAAACTCCTATCGACACCAGTATCAAATAAAATCAAAACATAACGGTTGTTTAGGAGGAACGTACTCGTAACAACATTGGAGTTCGGGTTTGTCCCTGTAGTGCCCACATCATAATCCCTTGCTGTTGCTCCACCGTTCCCAGCTTGGTTCCCACGATTTTTTTTCCAGCTTAGGGTAATCCCTCTTGAAATGGCCCTAAGCTCCACACTCAAAGCAAGTAACACCCCTTTGATTTTCCCCTGGGGCTCTATGGTTGTTGGCAGCAGTAGGCTGGCTCCTATAGTCTCGGGCCAGATGGCCATTCCTCTTGCAGTTGGTGCACTTGGGAGCACACTGCCCATCGTGATGGTAGTTGCATTAAGGGCACAAAGGTTTAGATCCCCCATACATTTTCTTTTCCCCAGGCCCAACAGTATAGGCCCTTGCCACATTATGCCTTTTGAAAGGCTGCTGTTGGTTCTGGTTGTTCCTTGAAGTGTCATCAAACTTCCTTTTGTTTTTGACTTGACGGTCAACAATAGCTCGGATCTTCTGATCCATCAGTTCAGTGGCAAACTCAATGGCATCTTGCATTGTCTTGGGCTTAGAATCCATCACACTTCCCTGAATCACGTCGAGAAGTCCACCGACATACTTCTTGACCTTATCAGATCCTTCAAGAAACATTCTCGAACACATCAATGCCAACTCTTAGAAACGTTAGTCGTAGCTCAACACATTAGTACCTTTGACTTTCATATTCCAAAGTTTAATCTCTAGCTTCTTGATCTCGCCTCTTGGGTAATATTTGGCGGTCATTATCTTTTTCAATATTTTCCATGGCATGCCATATGCAGCATCATGACCAACAGTCTTGACGTGGGAATTCCACCACGTCAGAGCATTTCTAAGAAGAGTGAAAGAAGCAAACTTGATCTGGCACCTGACGGTGCAGTTTCTAATATGGAATACAGACTCTGTCTTTTCAAACCACTAAGTTAAACTAACAACTCCTTTAGTACCATTGTAATTAAGGGGTTGGCATTTTAAGAAGTTACTGTAAGTGCGCTCACGAGTAGCTCGCTCTATCCTTCTGCCACTTACAGACTCATGGTTATCATCGCCATTTCAACTGCTTCTATGTGCTTCATATTCAGCCAAAGCATCAGCAACTCCTTGGGCTAGTGCCTTAATGGCGGCATCGGTCATAGGTGCGGGGGTGGTTGTTGCGACGGTTCTCTTTGGCGGCATTTTCTTCAAATCACAAGATTATCTAATACACATTAGATTTCATACAATCGTAAACGCGACATGGCATATGCACAATAAATAAAATGAGATCACGTCACACAATGAAATATACAACCAAAGTTAAATCAACAATGATATAAATAAATCAATATTCATCCATAACAATATCGATAATCATACATGATAGTTCTGCTTACAACATGATCAGTGCAGATGAGATACAAAATGAAAATACGGTCCTAAGGAAATGCTAGCTTGGAATTACCCATAATACTTAACATGCCATACAAGATAACTAAACAATGACAAAAGATCCATACAGCCTACTAGCTGAGAGTTACCCATAAAACTTAGCAGGCTATACGGGATAGCTACAAAATGGTACAACACTAACTAGCTTATTGTGCTTATCTCTTGCTTATTGCTGCTTATTTATGTTTGTTTATGTTATTTGATGCTTAGGTATGCCTGCTTTTAATTTGCAAATCATTTGTTTAAGTTTTGAGCTACCAATGTCACAACTAGAGTCTCTAGTGATCTAATACGAGCATCCCGTGTCTGAATATGAGTCTCATGTGTCTGAACTTGAGCTCAATATGCTTGGAGCTCAGCATTTACCGCCCTGTTGCAGTCCATGGCATGTCCCCATGCCTGCCTGTCATGCCTAGCCTCGCTCTCCAAAAGCACACATGTGTGAAGATGATATCGCTTGTCTCTAAATAATGTCTTGAATCGGGCTACTCTAAGAGCTCTGATCATTGTAAATGTGTTTTTAATTCCACTACTTAGACCACTAAAAACAGACTTAAATGACCAAAAACGTACCAAAAATACATTTGTATTTGTATGTTTTGCATTTGTATTATGCAGGTAACGGATATCCAAGAAAAGGACAAAATCGAAGTCAAAACGACAAAACCGAGCACGAGAACGGAAAGACTGTGAGAAGTCAAAAAGACAGAATCAAAGTCAACAAAAAAGTCAAAGTCAAAGTCAACTCCGGGAAGTGGCAGTGGAAAAAGCATCGAAAACCGAACCTGAAAACCTAAATTATCAAAAGTGGGCCCACCCGTACCCACCCAGTGGGCTTGGGTCAGCCCACTTATACTTTATAAACCTTAAACCTTATAAAAAAGCCCAACACCTTTTAATTATAACCGGCCCAACAAACAAGCCCAAACCCATCCCACTTATAACACCCGTTATCCCCACCCCCCCCCCCCCCCTTTTTAACCCTTACACCGTTAGTCCTTTAAGGACTAACGGTGCAAATAAATATCAATCAAAAGGGCCAATGATGTACACTTCAAGAACTAGGATTGCAACACACCTATACACCTTCAGGGACCATTCTTGCCTTTTCTAAAACCTTCAAATAAGGCGCGAACAACTATACATCTCCCTGAGTTGTCCTGTCCTCACTACCCGCCAAAATACACCAAGAAACTGTTCCCCTTTCTTCTCCCCCTTGTCAACAAACCTTATCCCACCACATGACACCTTGGCAATCCTTAGCATTTCCATTCGTCCAAGGAACATGACAAGAAATGAAGGGCTATGATCTTAAGACTTGGGCACTACTCATTTTGGATGGCCAAGATTTCTCTTTGAAGGCTCTCACACACCAAACACACCCGCATAAGCTCTCACAAAGAAAGCACATGACCTAGAACCTTCATTTGCTTAGTATAAATATAGCTCATTTGTAAGCCCTTGGGGGCAGTTAGTTTTACTTAGTTTTTTCACCTAGTTGTAATTTTCAGCTTATGTTTAGTGTAACCTTTTAATATTGTAATGTTTTCTTTATGAATTAATGAAATTTCAAGTTTTAGCTTAAAACCCGTTTTACTTATTTGTGTTTAAAAGTTATCAAGAATCTTGGTTAAGCTTTGATAAGATCTTATCTAAGCATATTATTAAGCTGTTTTCATTTAAATATAAAGTATAAAAGAAAATTTTACAAAAACAAAAAGAAATCACACCAAAAAAACACCACAACTTATTTAGATGATAAGCCGGATTTGGATGGGCTTATGGACACTACTAGCTTATCTTTGATAAGCTAGAGCTTGTAGATAAACTCTTTTGAGCTCATTTGCCCTGTTTAAGCAAGGGCCTTTGTAAGTTTCATTTTTCCTAGTTTTAGCTTATTTTACTATTAAACTGCTTATTGTGCTTATCTCTTGCTTATTTCTGCTTATTTATGTTTGTTTATGTTATTTGATGCTTAGGTATGCCTGCTTTTAATTTGCAAATCATTTGTTTAAGTTTTCTTAAATTCTGTCTTAACATAGCTTATTAAGTTGCATAATCTGTTTCAGCTTATTGGAATGCTTATTGGGTGATGAAATTTGCTTAATATTGTTAGTATAGCTTATTTAATATCTGGTCTTTGAAATTTGTGGCTTAAATCAGTTTAAAAAGTAAAAATCAGGATTTAAAGGGGTGTTTGGTTTAACTATTTTTGGAGGTCAAAATGGGTCAAAATGAGTTTTTACTCTTGGGTCAGTTTAGTTTAGCTTAGATTAGTCCTAAGATTCAGTCTGTTTAAGTTTTTAAGTGTTAAATCTCATTTTTAAGGTTTTTAGAGTTTGAGGTTTGAATCTGTGAGCTTATAGCTCATTTTATTTGCTTATTTGATTGCGCTTTTGCTTATTGAGCTTTTGTGATGTTTTTGTGTTTATGAAAGTATTAAAACACCTTAGAAACAAAGACAATAGGTCTGCATTTGTTGGTTTGCATTTTTGCCAAAGCTGTCAAAACTTTGCTAAGTGTTGAAAAAAGAATAAAAAGCTTTTTCATTTGCTTTCTATGGCTTATTGTGAATTTCAAAATGCTTTTTGATTGTTGATTCTTGTTCTTTGAGGTCCAAATTTAATCTGTTTGTAGGTTATATAGTCATAAGGATCTGCTTAAGTGCTTATTTTTAAGCTCAAAAGTGGTTATTTGTGAAGATTGCAAAAATTTTCTAAGTGTTAAATCTGTGTGAACTAGCCTTTTCATTAAGCTTTTTAAGTGCTTATTTGAATTTCAAACTGCTTTTTCTTTGTTGCTTATTGTAGCTTTTTAGCCAAGCTTTTTAGTGGTATAAGCCACTAAGCCATAAGGATCCGTTTTATAGCTTATTTTTAAGCTAGAAAAGTCCCCTTTTGGCTGTTTGCTTATCAGTTTTGGCCAAAAATCTAATTGCTATTAGGCCTTATTAGTCTTTATTTTCATTTGGCGTATTCTAGGTTTAGTAAACGCTTATTAGGTCAGTTTAAGTCCCTTTTAGCTTATTTACTTTAGTTAAGAGCTTATTTGAGCTTATTTGCCTTTAGTTTAAAATTTTTAAGTTTTATAGCTTTTTAGTGAATTTGCCATTCTAGCTTATCTTAGTTGCTTATTTTTGTTTAAAATTGCTTATTAAGTATAGCTTATTACCCGTCTTAGCTTATTTCTCTTTTTGGATTGCTTTTTAGTGCTTAAAGTGCTTAACAGTTAGCCATTTTAGACTTAGTGTAAAAAAAGCTTATTCTGTCCCTTTTCAGCTTAATTTTGTGCGTATTTGTGGCTTATATAAAAAGTTGTTTTGTAAAAGTTGCTTATTTTTAAGTCTTCTAAAAAGCTTAAAAAATGGCATTTGCAAAAACGTTTGGGATTAGGGGAAGTCCCAGGTGAGCAGGACTCGAACCCGGGACCTCTACCCTACTCACCAAACGTTTTTACACATAAGAAAACACATGCACACTACCACTCGCCCTTGGGTCTTTTCTGTTAGTTCTTGCATAGTCTATATACTTATACACGTTTTCACCCCTTTTTCTTATAACCAATTCGAAGCTTATTCAAGCTTTTTTGTAGCTTATTCGATAAGCTGGCTTAACCAGCTTATTTTTCCTAGGATCTTTATAACATTTAGGACTTTTGTAGAATTTTTTAGATTTTTCTAAAGTCATTTGTTATTTTTCTTTAATTTTCGTAATTTAAAATTTTAGAAAATCATTTAAAAATAGTTTAATTAATCAGAAAAATACAAAAAAAAAATAGTTTTTAGATTTAGAATAAATAGTTTTAGGTTTACAAAGTTTAAAATCATTTTTATCATTTTTAGATTTTAAATTTCATTTTTAGCTTTTTAATTTAAATTTAGAAATTAGTTTTTAATTATAAAAAGTAGTGAAAAATATTTTTCTGAGTTTTTATCATATTTTAGACTTTTCTAAAGTAGAAAATCATTTTTTGGAATTTTTAGGAATTAATTTGTCATTTTCTAGAATTTTAAATAGATTAAATAGGTTTTAATTCATAAAAAAGTACTACCTCCGTCCCAAAATTATTGTCCACTTTTGACTTTCTAAGTCTTTCTCTCTCACTTGACCTTAAAATATTTTGTTTGTGCTAGTTAAACATTTTGATGCTGTAATATATGAATGGATTGATTTTAAATGTATTTTGTCATGTGTGATAAATTTTTATCAAGTATTAAAGTAACATAAACAAAATTATTTAAGGTCAAAGTTAACAAAGAAAGACTCACAAAGTCAAAACTGGACAATAATTTTGGGACGGAGGTAGTATTAAAAAGTTAAAAAAAATATAATTCCTTTTTAGAAAATTTTCTTTTGTCATTTTAGAGGTTTAGAAACCAAATTTGCATTTTTAGGGTTAATATTTGCCTTAGCTAGTTTTTTAGACGCGTTTTTAGGATTCCCCGTTTTGCGTTTTTAAGTTTAAAATAGTTTTCCCTTAATTGTTTTTAAGTGTTTGCATTAATTTTCCCATAGTTTTAGAAAACCAATCAAAATCTTGTTCCATTCAAGCATCGATTATCAAAACGACTCTCGACTTTCAATTGCATTCCTCGTTGGGGATAACGACCCGGGAATCATACTTCCAGATTTACTACATTGAGGTTTTTGACTATCCTTACTATATATTATATATTTATTTATATATATATTTAAAAAGGGTTAGCATCAATCTTAATCAGTCATCCTGGGCATCCTCCAATCGAACATATATCTCATGAGTATCCCAAGCAAGAGTAGTGGAAAGATCTGTCACTATTTGGCTCAAGCCCTTAACAGTGGTCGGTGCTCTCTCCTCCATATCCCTAACTAGTCATCCCAAACATCCTCAATCCCATAGCCAACCTCTCTAGACATAGGGCGTCCATAGGTGGCATCAACAGTAGCAACATCCAATCCAGGCTGTCTAGCAGCAACAACTGCTGAACTCTCCTCGACCTCAAATCCGAAAGCGGGAGTAGTGAAACGAGCTCTCTTCCGAAGCGGCATGTCCACCTTAGGAATATCATCTCTGTGTGAAGTAGATGGTAGTAACAGGGGTGGTGATGGTATCTCTGATGGATGGTGGGTGGATGGTGATGCAGCTCTCAACCGAATCCCGACTGCTCTGTAGCCCAGTGGTGCATCATCATAAGTAGGGCTAGTATGGGTAGGTGGTGATGGTAGAGGTAATGGTGGTGAGGGGATCTGGGGGAGTAGAGATGATAGTGGTGTAAGTGGAGATGGTGGCAGTGATGGAGGTTTAGGTGCAGCAGCATACTCAATGATGAGTGCCTCCGCAGATTCTGCCATCAGTGTCTGGGGTCGGACAGATATCCCAACCCTGCGAAGTCTAGGTGATTTAGGTGGTGTAGGTGCAAACTCGTCTGTCTCTAATGCCTCTGTATCCTCATCTGAGGAGACAGGGTCAACAACAAGTAATGCAGTGGAGTCGACCGGAGCTAGATGCTCCTCCTCCTCCTCCTCCTCGTCCTCCTTATCATCATCATCATCAACTCCTCTGTCAGCAGGATACTCAACAGGGTCCTCCTCTGGATCCTCCTCCGAATCGGATTCAGCAACATAGCCCGGTGATAGGGCTGTAGGTGAAGCATCATCTAGTAAAGGCTGATCCTCAATAGGTGCCTTAGCGTTAGATGGTACCATGTACTCTGGGTACTATGGCTCAGGTACATAGTCTGGTGAAAGCGGTGCCTGCTCTGGCTCCTCAGGGCCAGGCACATAGTCTGGTGAAGGTGGGTGCTCAAGACCAGGCACGTAGTCTGGATATGGTGATGGTCTGTCCTGGAGAATGCGATGCAACCTCAAGTGCCTCTAGCTCATCATCCGATACCCACTAGAACCTCCATGGCTAAGAATCAGTATAAACGGACGTGTAGGTAACTGTCGAAGATGACATGACTGTTGTAACAATAAAATAAACTTATATAAGTATAATATATAAGACATGTATAGTTATATACATAATATAATATAAACACGTATATAGGTCATGTAAGCATCTAGTATAACCAACTAATGCAACCAAACAGTGTATGTATGTCCCGTGAAAAACATTTGTATGATGCAATGGTTGAAAACGGTTATAGTCCAAGTAAAAACATTTGACCTGGTTCTCTATAACCTTGGCTCTAGATACCAATCTGTAACACCCCCATATAGGGTCGCAGCGGAATAAGGGTCTGAGAGTGCTACATCATAGAGCAATAGCATGATAACCAAAGATTCCTTACAATATATAAATAATATATATATATATATATATATATATATTAATCAATAATTATAATTCAATTATAGTATACGTATTCCGAAAGACTCAAAGAAATTCCTTTTGACCAAAGGAAAATCAAAAATCCTCCGGGTCGTTTCCCAACGAGGTGTGAATTGAAGATCGGATTACGTTTGTGATCGCGTTTTTGAATGGTTTAAAGATTTTTTGTTTGGATTCCTAATTCTACGATTAAAATGCAAAAACGATTAAAGAAAACCTAAAAACGAAAGCTAATAAGTGATTAAACCTTAAAAACGAGAACGGGGTCGAAACCCGTTCTTTAAAAAACGAAATTTTGAAATTTTAACCCTACGAAAACAAATCTAATTTTCCTAAGTGCTAAATGATAAAATAAAATTTTGAAAAAAAGAATTATAATTTTTTGACTTTTTAATAATTTATTATGAATTAAAAACTGTTTTGAAAAGAAAAATTAATTAAAAATACTAAATTAACTTGAAAAAAATCTAAAAAAATAAGGAAAACTGCTTTGGAGTGTGCT
>BQNB010143884.1:0-12886 GCA_026074375.1 Tanacetum coccineum | reverse complement strand
CATGAGCATTACTTACAAGTCATTTGCATAGGGTTTTACAAACACTACGTAATTCTTTCCAAACATGCATTATAATACACGCATGCATGCACAACCTACTCAATACCCTCACCACCTTTCTACTAATACTATAAGCTATCATATAATTTCAAAACTTGAGTTTTCCAACCCCTTTAAACCCTTAAAACCAACCATATATGCTTCCCCCCTCACATCTATTTTTGGCATGTAAAACATCTATTTTTGCACCTTATTTCTTCCACCACCCCACTTTATGCTAGCATCACCATCTAAGGTTGTCACAAGGCTCTTATCCCCTCCCTAACCCAATACAAGGTCGAACCTAGTCAGCCCTAACTCCCCATGAATTTTTTTCTTTGCTAAAGTTGGTTAAACATACTTTAAATAACCCAAAAACCACTTTTGACCATTTCTTAAATTATCCTATATAAGAGAACAAGTAGGTAGCTCATTCTTCACATACAAACATACTTATAGACACACTAAATCTCCACTCACACATACTTAGAAGGCAAAGGTGAAAGTGTTCTAAGAGTTTAGCAAGAAGGGTTGCAAAAATCTAGGGTTTGGTGCTTTAAAATTAGGGTTTTCCTAGAATTCTTTGGTTAGTTTTGTGCACTTCTTGATCATCCATTCACCACAAATCTTTGTAAGCATCTCATTTTACATATTTTCATTCATTATAAACATTTCATGCTTGATTTCACATCACCATTATATGCTTGTTGTGTAAAAACTTGATTTGAAACTTCTTGATAAAAACCCTAATACTGTCTATAATTTTAATTAACTTGTGAGCATGTTTTAACCACTTTAAGTAATCTTTTGACAAATTTCTTTCCCTTTACTTTTAATATAAGGTCTTAGGTATGTTCCTGTAGAAATTTATAAATTATGAGATTTTTTAGCATTTTTAAATGATTTTTTCGAAATTGTTGGTACATTCTGAGTCTGAATCTTGTGACGTGTTTTTGAGCACTTTAGACTTTGAACCTGCAACCATGGCAGTTATAAATTTTGTATCCAAGACATAGATATAAACTCATCAACTTGAATCACTCAAAAAGGTTAAGTAATGAAGAAGTTATGACAAAAAGAAAAAGAGTAAAGTTTTTTGGGAAATTACAGCTTTGACATCCGTGTGTTGTCTTGGACTTTGGAACCCTTAAGCTTTGAACTAGAATGAATGGCTTACATTGTTGGAAATACAACACAAAAACCTATAGTTTATGATTTAGAACGGACTAATTTTATCAAGAAACGAATGTGTTACGGCTCCGAGAAGTCGGATGAACACTTTGTTTTAGAAAAACTGCCTTAACTTCTATTATAAACACATGGAAAACTTATTTTTAAATCACATTTGGAACTTGAAAAACCTTAGACACAAGTATATAAGGGTGATGAAACTTTATAAAGCTCATATGCATATAGAACGTATCGTAATATACGTAAGGCGTCTTATTACTACCTCCGTCCTAAAATTATTGTCCACAGACAAGAAGCACATAGTTTAAGAAAAATATCATTCTTGCAGCTTTCTCTTTCTTACTTTTTTTGTAGAATGATAGTTTTATCTTTAACTAATTAATTTAAAACTTCTTTAATGTTTGTAATAATAACCTAAAGTGAGGGTAATATACTAAACTTGAACTAAATTCCCTATCTATTTTTAGAAATGGACAATTAATTTAGGACAACCCAAAATAGTATAGTGGACAATAATTTTGGGACGAGGGTAGTATTTAGGTCGCGGTTAGGACTTGTTGTTCGTTGAACTTGCGTAATATTTCTGTTAATACTACTTGATTGAGGTGAGTTTCGTAGCCCCTTTTTAATTATGTTTTTCTTAGGGAAAATGATACTCAAATAATATTTTAAATGTTTTTATGTTGTGTACATTGTTTTTGTATTTTGGACAATATGTGCATTTAGATTGCAATATGTGCCTTATATTATGTATTCAATTTGTGTGGTTTATGCACAACTGTTTAACTCCGGTTTGGAGTCGAACGATGTATTGATAGTACTATTTGGGTTGACACCCCACCCTTGTGACGATGTGTGGTTTTTGCCAAGGGTGAGTATATTCCGGTCAAGTTATGTGTGATGTAGTCATGAGGTTCAGTTGTTATGATAGTTATTGCTCATCTTTCTTACTATTGTCCTACTTGTATTATGCACAGCAAATGGGTTTATTACTTAAACCTATGAGCTCACCAACTTTATGTTGATATTTTCGAGTATTCATTTCAAGAGATAACAATGAGAATGCTTAAGGAGGATAGTGCTTCCTACTAAACCTAATATGACCTAGGATGGAACCCTTATGGGTCACTAAATAAATTGCATTTGTTTTTTGCCTATGACTTTCTTTGAATGGTTAATTGTTGAATTCCTATCTCGGATTATGGGATTTTATGACTATATAACTATGTCTATCGTGGTATTGACTATCCACGATACAAGTCTCCACTTGTGTCGGGATTCGTCATGACATATTTGTGTTGGACTTTCATTTAGTGAATTCTATATTTTCTTATATCAATGTCTTATGACGATCCTGTATGTTACATTTCATGTTTTTGCCTTATACGAGGTGTGATAGATTGGTATCAAAACCAGGTTATAGAGAACTAGGTGGTTTGACCTGGACTATAACCTTAGTACCCTCATATAGCATACATAATAGGAACTATGTGTGCATTTATGTATATGTGTATTGTTTTGTGAATTATTAGTACATACGTGAGATTTCTATGTGCTATTTGAAACACTCTTAGAATGCAATGACAATTAAGGCATGCCTATGTCATGCAAGTATTATGACGCTTGGCCAACGTGGTAATAGTTACATCATATAACATGGATTTATTAGGATCATAGGATGCCTCGAGGAAATTTCTAGAACAGTAAGAGTAGATGAGATAAAATCTTATCAAACGTTTACGACATCTTTAGCGTATCATAGTCAGCCTTGTTGCACACTGCATTCTGAACTGATGAGTCGATTACATTGTCAGTTACCCTAGGAATCTCATTTGTTATTTCTTCATATGATCACGACCTTGGGGACGACTTATGAAATCAAAAGGACTACTAGGGAGTAATAACCTTATGATTCTTGAGTAGGTCATTTGCGTTGACCATGATAACAATTTTCTTCCCGATGTTCGTGTTTCGGAGATAGTACTAATTCGTTTAAGTCAAAGTCTTTTGGTAACAAATTTTGTACAAGTGAAGTGTCTCTTTAAAAACCTTTTAAAAACCTAAGGCATTAGTAACTTTCAACAATTAGATTGTTTTAGAATTAAAATCTTGTAATATAATGTATGTCCAAGCATAAACTTTTGCTGAATATCATATCCAACCCACTTTTAGAAAGATGTTTTTATATAAACTCCTTTTTATCAATTTCATGGTGCTTGGCTGTTACGATTCAAATTATAAAAATCTTCATTATACTCTACTTAAAATACCTTTTAGTCAAAACTCTTTTGTGATCAAACATTTTTGAAGGTTTCTATCAACACCAAAAACAATCATTTTATCAAAATACCACTTTCTATGGTAGTATCTCCTTGCATGACTATCATTATTGAAAATTTAAAACTATGTAGTATATTTTACTCAAGATGCATTATGGTCAAAATTGCATGAAACTTTTACTCAAATAAATGTTGTGGATAAATTTTAAAACCATGACTCCAAGAACAAACACGCGTGACTCAGGAAGAAATCTTGGTATACCTTTCATTATGCCAATAACACCCGTTAGACCCAATTATACCTTTGACAGAAAGATTGTCTGCAAGTATGGCCTCATATATTTCCTTTTATGGCAAGCAGATTTAAAGGAACGATTGCTATATCATTTATTACACCCTCATAAATTTCATGAAATACATGCCTTATCTTTTGATCTTACCTCCCAAACAATGGAAGGTTCCTCCATCCCTGGTTACCTTTGCTGCATACTTTGGTTTAATCAGATTTAGAATCAGGAAGTGACCACCATGAATAGTAGAAACATATAGAAATTATAAGTCTCGTCGATTGCCATGTTCAGATAACAGTAGAACATTATAGCCATAACAACTCAGATTTGAGTAAGGTTTATTATAACATCAGTAATATAAACTAGCATTACTTCGTGTCGACTTTGAAAGGTCTTAGAGAATAAACCATTCGTCGAATTAGTTTGAGGTAGAAACCAATAGGATCGTTCGTGGATGCAACTTAGGACTAGAGAACTATTTTGTTGCTATCAACTTACATACCTTTCAGTCATGGAACTTTTGATGCGACCAATGCGTTCATAAAATTAGGAACAGAGTATAGAGACCATAACTAGTTAAGTTTTTTACTTTACTTATAGTCGACATACCTATTTATTTGTGAAGCAATAAAGATCATGAATAACTTCAAGCCTATCTATTACCATACACATTTTGGTTAAGACTTCCCACACTTCTGGATCTTAAGCCATGAGTACCCCTATAGAACCCCGCTGATTTTTAGGATACTCGATTGTGATTAGCAGCCTATTCAAACTTCTCAAAGTCTCTCGACCACTAACGGTAACAAGTGACTACGCTAAGAACTTTTTTCAAGAAAAACAATCTCAAACGTGAAGCATAGGCTATCCAATGCATCGATCTTCGCATCAACAAAGGGAAAACATAAACTTTTATGGTACACTGCGATGCCTCAAACAAAGGATTGGATTGCCTACAAATGAGAGGAACAAGGTTATCACATACGCATCAAGACAACTCAAAGAAGATGAGAAGAATTACACGACACACGACTTTGAGCTAGAAGCTGTGATTTTGCACTTACGGGTTGGAGACACTAATTATATGGTATGAAGGGTACGACAATTATTGACCATTAGATCCTACAGAACCTCCTTGATATGTCGTTTAGTATAGGTAATTATATTATCAAGTTTTACTATTTATATTTTGCCGACTTTACCTATTAACTAACAATAACGGGCAGTGTACCCGATCGATTGTAGGTTTGTCGGTAAGTAGGGTGTCAATCACTAAGAGTGAGCATTAATATTTAATATAATAGTATTCTAATTATCCAAGTTACACCTAATTAATCCTAATTAAACCTAAACTAACGCAAATAGGGGGTTTAGCCTAAGAGATTGGCACAAGTTTTGGTTTTATCTAAACTAATAAAGCGATCAATGAGACAAATAACACACAAGCAGATAAACAAACAATAAAGAAGATGTCAATTACTTATGTAAGGAAAACGTATTAACCAAGTTTATTTAAATAAAATGTATGAATTATCTATGTGTGCAATGATTGTACTACTTTTTTTGGTGGTACATCATTCCAAAGTCAGGTGGTACCTCTTCATAAACTCTAGGTTTATACAATGGTTAATTGTGTCACAATCAACCAAACCCGCATAAAGTTTACTCCGTCGATTATATTCTATCTAGGTGACAATATTGAAACCTAGCTCATCGAGGCTTTACCAACTTATGGCCTAATGGTTATCTATATACTAGTAGTCTATAATCCACTTAACTACTCAAGGAAACAGAACGTTTTATAGTCCTAAGATACCTTAGTCTATCATTCACTTAACCAAAATTAGAAACAAGATTTTATTTATAGTCCTATTGATATAGTTATATAGATAAGCTGTATGTAGTATCTATCCCAGACTCTAGCCTATAGCCTAAATAACGATTAAGTTACAATGCTTTATTTATAATCCTAGATCTATTTGAATGATAGATGAAAACATAATGAAACACATAAACAGGTATGAAGTGATAAACATAATCAACATGCAACGAAAGAGTAAACAATCGATATAAAAAAAATCAAAACATTAAATTATCATAAATTTGGCTAATACCTACAAGTATTAGCACATAATCTCTGTAACAATACACAGTATCATATTTGGAATGATTAAAATAGAGTTCATAAAGAAAATGATACGCTAACCGAACGATTATAGCGGAGTATAATGATTACAAGAGTTTTCCTATGGAATGAATGCACTTGCAGGACCTTCTTATCTTATAAAATCGTCTGAGAATTGTACTTGGTGATTTTTGCTCCCTGAACACCGAATGCTAGGTTTTCTATTTATAGGTTCGTAAATCTGGTCGATACGGAGTATTGGCGAGGTCCAATATGGCGTATCGGGGGTATTTAGCGTGGGCTCTACGATTATTATATTCTAGAATTTTCTTTAACCGCCTCCTAATAAGGCGTATCGATGCATCTGGATACGGCGTATTAGGGTATTCTCATCATGGATGTCTTGTAAAGTTAGGGCATGAATACGCCATATTCGCATAAGTGAATACGGCGTAATGGAAGTAAAACATGCTTGTTCTGAAAGTTGACCAAAGTTTCATATACGGTATATCTGCTGACGTGGATACGACGTATTCTTCAAAGTCAGGCAATGGTCTTGAATTCGTCTAAGTCTTAGGACACGACGTATCTATCTAGAATGATACGACGTATTGATGTCAGATTCAACAAACTTTCTTGAACTTCTCCGTTTATGCTCCAAAACACGTTCTTTTCTCTAACATTTACCAGTTGCTCAATAATAACTGAGATTCATAAAGATAAGAAATTAAGTATCAAATCTTATATAAAATGAGCAATATAGATATGATAAATGATGCTAATAATTAGAAGTTATTTGATGTCATCAAATACCCCCCACTTGATTTCTACTTGTCCTCAATTAGACTTTAGATTTAACTTATGAAAACTTATCCCAAACAATTGTCCAGGATTTTTCCTTTAAGCATTTTTTTCCATTACTAGTGCACAACCAAACTCCTTACAAAATAGGAAATGAAATCACTCAAATCACTCAACTAATCTATGTGGTAACATTTAGTAGTTCGCTCAATTGCTCGGTCGTGACGAGTATTCTATCATAAGCTTGGCAAGGATACACATCTCCACCACTAAAGCTAAGGAGTAACAAGTCTAAAAAGGTAAATTAGGTGAATATGACAAGGCTTAAGGGTTGATCACTCTTTTTAATCTCTATCGATACCAATATTCTAGAAAAGACAACAAAACCACAAATGCATGTCCAAATCTATGATCGCGACACTTGTGATTGTTCACTCCCTAACTCGAATAAGATAAATAATAGGATTAAGTAATCTTCACCAATAGTATTACACCAATAAGGGAGACAAAATCACACATACACATTCAAATCTATGAATGAGACACATGTGATTGCTCAAATCCCTCATTCGAGTAAACTAAAGGTTAGGATAAAGAATGATATAAGGTAGGGATTAGGCATGGGAAACATATATAACTGGTGTAAAATAAAATAAAATAACGAAACAGATAGATTAAGTCCAACCAATAAACAATAATGTTGCTAGCTACTTTCTCGACCACAACCTTGAAAAAGACACAAATAACCGACTAACTCACGCTTTAGCACACACGCTTTGTTTGGTAGACACGAATTAGACTCAAAGATGTCTTAATCATCATTCTCAACGATTCATAAACAAACCTAGTTGGTGTTCCCATAACAACTAACTCTCATTCATCCATAATATAGTATAACAATAGTGGCGATATCTACCACTTAATACAAAAAACACATAGTTGGTTAATTTTATGACCAACTTATAACAATACTCTACATCGTTGGTTTATAGTACGTACCAACGAATAATCGATTATCTCATAATAATAAAATCGGTTAAGTTTAGACGACCCAATTATCTCACAATCTTCTCCTTTTTTCTCTCTTACATTTTTTATGTTTTTGTATTTTTTTGATTTTTTTTCAACAACTAGAAGACGAATAAAGGTGTAAAAATTCACCACTTCACGGTCATAATAAATTTGGATAATAATTCCATAACGCTCTTGACTCAAAAATAAAAATTATAGTGAAAGTAGTAAACACAAAAAAAATAAAAGAAACTACTTTCACATTCCCATTGCAATGTGCAATTCCTGACCTAACCAAAGATAAGAAATACCCACACGAACACATGAAGTACACACTTTTACACAAAAGCATAACAACGGACTCTAATCTATAGGGTAGGTTAAGGTGTAAAGGTGTAACGAAACATATTTTAGTGGTGTAAGAAATGAAAGGAATGGCTCAGAAGGTTTTTCTAGGGGTATCTTACTCTAAAAATGAGAGTAACAAAAGGGTTTTATGCGGGGGTTAACTAACCAGTGTAGTTAGTTAATATCACATAATATTTGTAAATGACATAGGCCATTTGGTTTAATCCTAGAAATTTACCCATCTAGACAAGTCACTCAAATTATAACAATAAGACTCATTATGATAGTCTCGAATAGTATACCAAGCCAAGTTCTAAAGTTTACTACAATCACCAGCACACTCATATATTTGTGAAATTTTAGTAAAATGGGGGAAACAGAATAGACTCAATCCTCACAATATGGAAATAAGGGTTATGTGTGCGGGTTATGCAACTAACAATCTACAAAAACATGCTAAAACTTTTTAAAATTTAAGCATAAATTAGGCATATTCTTGTGAAAATAAGGACACGTAGCATTCTAATTCTCCTCCCCCACTTGAGATATACAACACCCATGTTGTATAAATTTAACATGAAATACAGGAAATAAAAAGAATTAGAATGAAAACTCCCCTAAGATTTGCTCGGTACGATCCTCCATGATGAGTATGTGAGCAACTATATGTGTTTTGTTGTGAAGATCATTGGCTCTGCTTTTAGACTATCCTTACTTTATATTTGATATTTTATTATATTATATGTATTTTAAGGTATAGTCTGAGCCGGATCACCTTATCATAAAGAAAATCACAGCAATTGTATCTCCAAATAAACGTCAGTTAGAATAAGAAAATAAAAACTATAAATGTACAGGACAGTCGATATGCCGTATCCATGGTGGTGGATGCGTCGTATTGAAACCTGTAAGAAAAATAACTAATACAATTCAAAGGTCAAATACGTCGCATTCAGAATTTTGAATACGCCGTATTGACAAGTCTGACAATAAAGTTTTAAAAGTACTGAAAAATAAAAAGATAATGTGTCCAGGGTATTCAATATGCCGCATTTATTGGGCTGGGTACGCCGGATTGTCATATTGGGCACACAGACTCGATATAAAAATTGAAATAACATTCTAGGTTGTCTTTCGACGAGCACTTTTGTTTATTGAAGAGTCTTTAAGTTAGACTTATATACCCCTTATCCTTATAGACTATCTTGGGGTGGAAAGGGATGTCAAATGGCACATATAAATTTTTAATAAAATTCATTAGCATACCCTCATTAAAATATGTAGGAACTAAGTAATCTTTTAACTATATAAGAACTAGAGAGAGAAAGTGGAAGGAAAAGAGTATTTCTAGTGAGAAAAAGTAAAAGAAAGAAAATGCATTAAGTGTGAAAAGTGAGAATAAAACCAACCAACCAACCTCTCCAAGGCATGGAGAGGTGTTTATATAGTACCTATGGCCGGCCATGGAAGGGCTTTATGGGCTTTCCATGGGCCTTTTGGCCCTATTAGATTATAAATCATATATTGGACTAACTACGGGCTTTGACTAACTATTATTGGAAGTGATCGATACTTTTTATGTTTCTAGCAATCTCCCCCTAAGGGAGGTCACTCCAATTTACAAAAAATTAAACTTAGCATACTATGCTTCTACTTTAGTCTTGAGCTCGTAGTCTTTAACTTCAATTATTAACTTGTGAATTGATGTAGTGATCATAGACTTTAGGTCTTGAGCTTGTTTCTTAGCTTGTTTTGAATATGATATTAAACACCTTAAGATCATCAACCAATCATAATATCTTTTCGCCATCATGTAAACTTTGCCATCTTGTGAACTTGTGACTTTTGGACCGACATGCTCATACCTTTCTTGATTTGATGATCTTGAAAAGCTTTAATAATGCATCTTTCTTGAAGTTCTTTAACTTTAACACTTCGTCGCTTCAAGAAGGACATGCGGTATCAGAGCAACGAAAGTCTTAAAACATGTACTTGAGCTTTCATGATGTCTTTATATTTGTCGGTCGGGTATGAGCATGTGGCTATGAATCTATGATTCAGCTGGAATCAGGTACCTTCACCTCTATCTTTAAGTATCCTGCATTAAAACAGTTAGCAATAAAGCGGGGGACGAATATGGCTTTGTCATTCGCCCGTGTTTGGTTAGAGTAACCTTTGAATCCGTGAGGATCGACTTGTGATCAGGTAGACTCAATTTAAGAAGAATCTCATTGACAGGATTTCCAGCTGAAATATAGAATCTTTCTAACACATATGCATTAGATTCATCAAACTCAGCATGCTCTCATTATCGGAACGTCTTAAAGTAGACATCACAATAAGAGTGAACCAGTGAGTTACTATCTCACCAATTGAATAGAAAAATCGATTTGAAAAATCAATGGACGTGTCACTTGCTAAAGTGGTTTTGTGACACATCGAGAGTGTTGATCATTTCAAAATTCATCATCAATAGTCAATTCATAACCTGGAACAAGTTTGATTCTTATAGAATCTCACCATCGTTTCTTTCCAGTTGTCACAAGTTTGATTCATATAGAATCGCACAAGTCACCTACCATGAGCTTGTCTGATGTTGGCTCAAGCAGGATTTCCATCTTCACTGTGAATAATATCACTCGGATGTTCTGGCAAAATCACAAGGATAATGCGTAGGACTCTTAATTTATATCTTGTTATTCATATTGTGTGACTTAGCAAGCATAATTTGACAAGTGTCCTAATGAGATTTATGGATGATCTCTTTTGGCTCTAGACTCAATAGTGCACTTTGGTTTTAGTGATCGGAGGCTGGAGCAGACTGCCACCTTTTCAATATCAACTATCTCGGAGTGAGAAAGTTGATAGAAATGCGTGTAATCTCTGTGAGAAATGAAACAAGAATCTGTTAAGAGACCTTGAGTGGCTAGGGAGGGTTGTGCATAGGGTCACTAGGTCCATGACAGTCTTCAATGTCAGACAACACCTTAGCATTTCCGACAGTTTATGTATTGACCCAATTTTTGCCTAAGTGTATGGATGGCTTCTTTCTTTTCACCCTTTATCCTTACAATTCTTTTTAATTCTTCAACCCCTTCAGCGCTTATCGAGACTTCATAACTAGTACCTTGTTGGGTTTGTTCTAGTACTAGCTCCATCTCAGTTGGCATTTTTCCCGATTCTTACTTTTTCTCCTTTTGTATCATACCTAAGGACTTCTACACTATCTAGTGGATATCCCTGGGTAGATCCCTCTGGTTCTAGCTAGATCATGGGATTTGAACACCTATGCCTAACCTCCTTATAACTCCATAAATTTAAGTACATGGTTGGTCTTTTGGGTATTCCATCACAGTCCTTCAAAAACCATTGAAAAGTTCATTCAAAGTGTTTGATATAAATATCAAAAAAGATTTACACTTTGAGAGTTTTTCATTATCACTAAAAGCTCCCCCTTAACATGTGCATCGTAATCGTAGTACATGCTAAGTGTGGAGTGCATTGAGTCTATTTTATATGATCACATTTCTGTACAAATTAGATGCAGTTTAATCACATTTTCTCCCTCTATCCAAAAATGTTAACCCCTTGATATTTTGGATATCAATTGATTAAACGTTCGGGGAACAATGTTACACAATATATATTAGGAACATTTTAATGCTCCTCTTCAATATTTGAGGGTATATAAGATAGTGCTGAGTTTAATAATTTGAAATTTTTTGAATTTAATAAGAAATTCTTGAAAATTTTGTACTCGAGCACTTCTTATTATCACCATTAAGTCTACACTACATATATACAAATTCACAAGTTTTAATTATTTATGAGGTTTGACCTGTTATGATGAGGATATCATATGATAAATCATATGGTCCTTTACAGCAGCCGAAAGTCTCCCCCGTACGGTCTCCTACCAACAAATTTTTTTAGGCTCCGCATGATCCTTCTGTTCTTGAGCTGTTTATCAATCGCCTGAATCATAGCTTCGGCTCTATCCTTGTCTACCTTTTTCTAGTACATCTGTGGCAGATACTTCATCCTAATTCTCTTCAGAATATCATCAAGAGCAGTTCGAACATTGTTGAGTGTACCATCACTGAATTTGTGGAGTTCATCGATACGCATCAATTTGTTCTTCTTGTCTTTATTATGATATATAAAGCCTATATGATTTGGGTATGCCGAGTATGTTGGCAATCATCTAAGATCTGATCTGTACGTGTCCGGCCTTGTGAGATTGAGCTTCTTTTAGTAACTTTCGACACCTAACTGAAGATCTTCCATACGCCTTTGGATGACTGTAACGCCCGACCCAGAAGGGTAGAAGTATTACAAATATGGCGTGACATCAAAAGCATACACAATCATAACACAAGCATAAACAGCGGAAGTCTTAATCAATAACCAAAGGAAATAAGTCAACATGACTTAAGGTACATAAGTTCTCAAAGGATAAACATATCCAAACGAAATAATGCTTCTTGTAAACATTCACAATGAAACATTCAAAACTAGACGTTCTTCAATAGTGAGGTTTGTCAGCTTGCCTTAAACTAGAAGTAGCAGCATGTCTTCGATGTCTTGTATGCGAAGCCTCTTGTAATCGCCTTCTTTGAATGTATACAGCTTGTCATCATTTCTACGAGCAGTGATCCAATCCAAATGCTTGTAATTTTATCATTCGACAATCTGAAGCTTTGTGACGGCAATTATTCTGTGCCTCGAGTAGACATCACGAGCAGATTCCCTATTGACAGCAAATCCATAGAATTGTTGACGCTTTCGACCCTAGTGAGAGA
>BQNB010143883.1:0-16931 GCA_026074375.1 Tanacetum coccineum | reverse complement strand
TAGCCTTTGAATTTTTTGTGGGATAATCTTCATGATATTAACTACGTCCGTGATTGTTTTGAGATTTTTCTGAATTGTCTAAGTATGGTAAATACGTGTCAACTTTTCAAAGGTTCTGCCAGGTCAAAATTCGGGTCTGTTTTGGGTAACAAGGGTCAAAGGGATACTTAAACATGAAAATAAATTAAACCAATGATCATGAGTATATTAGACATATGTAGGAACCTCTGTAATTTTTGATGTAATTTTTGAAGATATTTTTATGGGTCTTTTAAGTATGGAAACTTATCTTAAATAAGTAGTCAAAATCTAGAATTTTTGGAAAACTTAATTAAGTCAAAAAACTTCATTTATGGTAAGATCAAATGTAAAACTACTTAAAAAGGGTATGTAATATATGTAATCATGGATTTGTGTAGATTCGGTGAAGAGGTTTTGATCTTTTGTTTTCGTGTTCGTTCTCTCCGTTGCGTGTTTGTTAAGGTAAAGATATTCTTGATACATACCTCTCTTTACTATTGTTACGATTTATAGGTTCTTTAGTCCGTTCCGTTATTCGTATAGATATTCCGTCCTTTTAGTAAGGACACTTCATTCTCTTTTGTTTGGCTACTTGATCTATTCGATATTCGTTTGATATTCCTTTGATTTGCTATCCGTAATCATGACTCGTTTGATATTGACAATCCGTTTGATTCGATATTCGTTCGTATGAATATGTTGGTTCTTGTTTGGAATATGCTACCAGATTCGTTTCCATATTTGGATTATTTGAAACTTGATCATTGTTATCTTTTGCCTATCTCTTTGCCTAAGCTATTTGTATCTAGTCATGGGGGTACCATGACCATGTCATTGATGCACCAATGGCATGACACTATCTGTAGCGGTGTGATTGGTCCACGACGTTCCCTTTTGTATGTGCGCTTATTATGATTTGATTATATATGTTCGTACACTCACCATAGTGCTTGTGTATATGAATATAACTTTGTTTTTCAGGGAGCGTATGGATGCATCCTAGGTACTTTGTTTCGTTCAGTCTAGGTGAATGGTTGTGTATGTGCTATACACCCCATATCACATTTGGTACATCAGGAGTTGCAAATCCTGTGTACATTTGATTATGACTATCTGATTATTTGATTCGGGTCTATTCATGTATCATGTTTAGACATTTGTTTGGGCTCGTGGGCATTCCTTTGATTTCTCTTATCCTATTCATTGTTATATATATATCGTTTGGCATTTGTTTGGCAGGTTCTTGTGATCCGTTTCGTTCAAACCTTCATTTTATTTCCGTTATTATTATTATATATGTCCACTAAGTGTTAGCTCAACCGCGTTTTCTTTTCCTGCGACAGGTGCTAAGCGGGAAGCTGGGATTTGAGTGTTGAGAGTAGGAAGCTTTTAGAAGACCGACCTTTGATAGATTTCCTTTGTTTGAATTTATGTTTAAGACCTATTTCGTTTGATGAAATTTTCTTTTCTTTTAGACTTCGTTAGAAATTTTATACTTTTGCGAAGTCATTTTTGTTTTATGGTCTTGGTATTTCTTAATTGATAAAGTTCTTCCGCTGCGTTGATATTGTTCTGATATGGACACCTATTTCGTGACCCTGGTCTTTTCTTTCAGAGCGGGTGTGGTTCTTAAAAACTATCTGCATCCCTTGTCGAATCACTTGTTTATGTCTGTTTACACCAACTTAGTTTTGATGACGTTGTTCAGCTTCCAGCCTGAAGGGTACAACATAACCTTGCGCACTCTCCAGAGTGTTGAATGCATTGAATAGTTTGTGCATTGGACTTGAACATGCTAGCTAGGAAGCAATCCTGTAAGAGTCTACTTAAACCTGTGCATCAAACTCTGGCAATTTCTCTGCAATGGAGGTCATGAACAGAGGAGTTAGTTGGAATCTTAATCATATGAGGCAAGGATTGTGTTCTTCGGAGCCTCTGAGAGTAAGCCAGGTCAAATTTACTTTGAGAGCCATCAACAACAATTGATGGCATAAAGGATTGAATAGCATCAGTCACTTTCATTGGATAATGCTGACTCTAAATGACTCACCTTGTGCCTAAGTGTCGCAGTTCTCCAAGAGTTGATCAAGAGGTTCTGATAGCTTGCATTCAGTGGAGCATTGAAGGTTTCAGCAGTACCTTCCTGAGAGTCATTATCATCAGATTCTGGAGTCTCAAAGCCTGTCAAAGAGACCAGGTCATCATCAGGCATGGAACGGAGTCCAAAGTCAGAGTCATAGTCAACATGCATTGTAGACTTTGTTTGATCATAATCAAAGTGATATGGTTCAGCACCCAAAAACATGATTTGAGCATCATCAGGCTGTCTTGGCTGAAACCACTTAATTATTTTGATCTCTGACTCTATGTCATATGGGCTCTCAGGTTTTTTTTGAGTAGCCGCATTCTTCTGATCAATTTCATCCATGATCTAGTCAAAAGTGACATCCCCCATAGATTCCAAACCAGACTCCTTTACCTCCTCCTGATCGTTTTGGTCTAGTACCTACATAAATGTGTTAGGTGAAAAGGTAAATTTGTAATGGAGGGAAGGATCGCCATTCGCTGTCCCTAAGAAGACTGGATGGGATTATCCAATCCCCTCAAAAGTTTAAAACTTTTGGGACCCTTTTCAGTTGTGAGATTGTAATAAGGGGTAGGATCGCCATTCGCTGCCCCTAAGAAGACTGAGTGTGATTATCTAGTCCTCTTAAAGTCTAAGACTTTGGGACTCTTTTACTTGTTTAAAGGACCCTTGTGTCTGAGTGAAGTTCAGTTCATACAAGGGTCGACTTTCATGTACATATGGGTTAATCTAGTAAAGTCTAGAGTATTCAGAATCAAACATCAGGCATTATTAGCCTTTCAGTATCATCCCATGAGTGTAGACACATAGTGTATAGAAGATTTTGTAAGTAAGTGCAGATACAGACACTCTATTAGGTCGAGGGTAGCCCTTAACTTCACCACTCTCTACTAGAGAAGTTTGAGAGTGGTTGCTTGCAGTGCCCCTTATATTTAAAATATTGTTACCTTTTCGGCTTCAGCGGTCTTTGGCTGGTTTACTTGCTCCTCTGCCAATTCGAACCTCATGCCGATTAGAAGGCATATAGTCTCTTCTGTGGCTTCAGCGCTGTGTGGCCATGTTTCCTCAACAGGCTGAGTCCTCAGCAACTTGTGTGGTTGAGTGAATTCCCTAACTAGACTACAAAGCTCTTTGTTGGTTTGAAGATGAGGATTTTCTATTCTTCTTGGACTTCCTAATAGTGGGCTTTGGGACTGATGGGATTGTCATCAGCATTCACCTCCCTAGAGGGAGGGAGAAAAGACTTGATGTGTCTGGTGACAGCGCAGCACCTTAAACATATGAGCTGTTAAAGCTATTTCATTCTCAGTGTGGTTTTTGAAGTGGTGGGTTATGTTGTATGTTGTGGGGCTTTTAATACATCAGATTTTTTCATTCTTGTATGCATATTTCATTAGATGTTCCATGATCAAAGACAGGGTATTTGTGTAGCAGATGTTTGCTTTTCTTTCCTGCTTGCCAGTGGGAGTTGGAGAGATGCAAACTAGGCAATGAGTAAAGAGATTAAAATCTCTGGCTATATCAATCTCCAGCCCCAGCACAAGCATGTATTGCGATCGTCCTGCTGATTGTTCATTTAGTTGATCGTGAGTTCCCTGCATGCATCACTTAGAATTTGACAACAATATACTACATAATCGTCACCTCCATTCAGTGAGAAATATTTGATTCGCACTAGTGCACGATAATTGATTGGAAGATCAGTGGATGAAAGATGTGGATGTTTCTTGATGCCGTATTTTCATCTTTACCTTTTTTTGACACATGTTTTAATTTATTAAAACTAGACTTCACCTTTTAAAGACGCACTAACAGGCAGGAACCCCGATCGCCTTGAAGTAGTGTAGTTTTGTTAATCGAGGTCGTCCCAAGAGCTTATAAGGGCGGTTTAAATACGGTTAAAGGGGGATTTACAGGTGTCACATTTTCAAAGTTGTTTAGAAGATTTAAAAAGTAAGTAGGATAATGAGAGAAAGTTAAAAGTGTTTTTAGTCAATCAATGGAAGTGGTTATAGATGGGAAAAATACTAAGGAAAATGAACCAATTTAACTAATTAAATATCTTGAGTTTAATTATCTTTTATCATGTTGCAATGTCTATTTCTTGTTTTATTTGTGTTTCTATATCGGACAGACCCGATTTGGAATTTACAGGTTAGTCCTTTGTACTTACTTGCTATCCCAAATTCCCCTACGATCACACGGGCAAGGACAACCAAGCTTGTAGTGATTAATTCTAACTTCTTATAGACCTTGTCTATAAACTAGATAAATTATAAACTCCCTCTGAAAGAGTTCCTGAGTTTTTTAAGTGTTTATGTGACAGAGGCGGTATTGGTTAATTCCTACATGAGGGATTAGTACGTAAAATTACCATAGTACCTGCTAATTCCATGTTCAGCTTGTTCACCAAATGATCAGAATAACAGGATCTAAAGCCACTTTCAACACTACCAAAACACAGGGATCCAATGAAGGCAATTAAGATATCCAGTTAAAAAATGATTAGATGGTAGATTAAATAAATAAACTAAGGGTCATAATCATTGGAAGGAACAATAATTAAATCATAATAAATATCTAATCATTCAACCAATTAAGCGAAATCAAATAAATTCATCAAAAATAATTAATTGAAATCAAAAATAGTACAGTTGAAGAAATCATGTATAAAATCAATTAAATTGCTAGATCCAAATAAATCAAAATAATTATTAAATTAAATTGATCATAATAAGTTGATGTACGAATACAAGTTGTGCCAATTGAGCGCTATCAATCCCTTTGAGGTTTGCCCTATACCACTGCTGCGTGCCTTCTTTTTCCCTTTCCTTCTTTTGCGGCAAAACCACTCACGAACCAGAATGAAGAATGAATTGTAATTCATTCTCTATATATAGTGAATGTAAACTTTGGAAAGTTGGCACAATCGGTCCCTCGTCTTCATGCACTTTTATAATTTATTTATAAAAACTTCATCAAATAAGTGAAACTTTGGTCCCTGGTCCAAGTCATCATTACGGTATAACGGTATCGACCACGTTACGCCGTAAACCTTCTAACGCAGCATTCCTTCATATAGTGATAAAATAGGTTACGGCGTAATTAAATCGTCCCGTTACGCCGTAACCATTAGTCAGCATAAATATCTTTTTCATAATAATATTTTACGGCGTAACTCCTATCGGACGTTACGTCATAATGCCTCGTCAGCACCAAATCTTCGTAACTAATAATTGATCATGGCGTAACTCTTGCGAGACGTTACACCGTAATATCTTTTAAGCTTCCAACACAACAACATTAATCTTATAAAATATAGTACCCCTAGTAAATAATATAGTAGTGGTACTATTCTTCATTTTGACTCATGGTCATATCTTGGAGAAATTTAGTAGCCATCCATCAAACTTAGTACATCTACTAAATAAATTATTATTGGTATTATTTTTGGCCATTTCTCGCATTTTTCCGTTCCAATGCCTCTAATTACCTGAATTCGCAAAATAAATGAATTAAGTAACGAATTCATATAAAAATAACATAAAGCAAGGCAATAAACACGGGAATTTGATATGAAAAAGTATTAAATATTTGATGTTATCAAATATCCCCCCACCTGACTTCTACTTGCCCTTAAGTAGAACCTTTTAAATAATTCTAAAAAAGATATCTCCCTAGTTATCTAAGAAGATACGAATTTAAAAATTACCTATGCTAGAAAATTACAAACCGAGCACCTCACGAAAAGAAAAAAACAAATCACACTCATACTCTCACTAATCTATGTGTTTCATTTTTGGTGATCACTCAACTGCTCAGTCATGGCGAGTATTCTATCATAAGCTTTGCAAGGATACTAATCTCCACCACTAGAGTCTAGATGCAACTGTTCAAAAAGGCAAATGGGTTGACACAATACAAAGGCATACGAGGTGAATCATCCTCTAAATGCAATCTTTACAAAAAGCATTACACCAACAAGGGCGATGAAACCACAAATACACATCCGTAACGACGGATGAGACATGTATGATTGCTCACTCCCTCATTCGAGCAAAACCAAAGGTTAGGATGGAGAATGATATAGGGTAGGATAAATACATGGGATGCACATTTAATTGTTGTTAAATAAAAACACAAAACAAATAGTTTCCTAAGTCCACAATCTCCTCGTCATTGGTCGCATTCAAATCCCATAAGGTAAAAACGAGGGTCAAAAGTCAATGGGTCTTCATAATACACGAGTTAATGCGTATGAAATATAGTGTAATGCCTCACAATCTTCATAAACTAGGCAAGAAAGGCGCATGAACTCGACCTTCATCATCAATGAACAAAAATTATGTGCTAAAAATTTTTAAAATTTTTGGCCAAATCAGCACATAATTTCACCAAATACCTCATTTCTATCTCCCTTCCTCCCACTTGAGATGTACAATGCCCTTATTGGACATATAGACTTATAATAGAAAGGAGAGATAGAAATGTCACGGGTTTATAAGAACTACCCGTTTATAAAGACGGAATCATCGCCAGCTAGACAAGGCGAAAATACTGCCACAATACGACATATAAGCTGATTTATAATGATGATTAGCTATTACAAACTAATAAACACTTGCTTGCATCCTCTTTATTCTATTTTTTTCTTTTCTCTTTTTTTGATGCAAGACAAGGATACAATGAAATGAATCACAATACAGATACATATATACAAGAGCATCCCCTCACTTGAGATTAACTATCTTCAAAACCCGTGTTTTCTTTAAATACCCTCTATCCTAACCCGCAACTTTCACTAGTGAAACCAAAATAAACCAGCAACTCCCTGATCATGGACAAAAGAAACTACAGGGTAGGCTTGGCGATAGGTGTAACGAAACAACATATATTGGGTTACAAAATGAAAAGAATGGCTCAACAGGGTGTACTAAGGGTATCTTGCACTAAAGATGAGTGCAATAATAGGTTTAACAAGGGATTGACTAATTAGTGTGAAAAGTCAATATACACAAACATAACATGGATGGGCTATTTGGGGTTAATCCTAAGCCTTTTATCACAACTACACCGATTACACTAGGTGCAATGCTCATTATGGTGGTCTCGGAAAGATATACCAGGCCAAGTTCTAAAGTCTACTACAGCCACCGGCACACTCATTTTTATTGGATTTATGTATAAAAAGAAAACGGAAAGGCTTATCCTCATACAATTAAATTATAAGGTAGGTGTGCTCAGTATAGTCTTCACTAGTTAAGTAATTAAAAACATGTCAAAATTTTAGTAATGAAACATTTTCCAAAATAAACTAAAAAAAATTAGGGCAAGTATAATCAAATGGGTGTTTATTTCTAATCCCTTCCCCCACTTGAGTCAAACTTAAGCATATAAAATTGAAATAGGAAGGGTTAGAAATGGAACGGATTACTCCCTTGGATTTGCTCGGTGATATGAAGAGATAGCATGCTTAAGCAATGCTCCAAGTCTGCTTCCTTGAGCAACATCTATCATCACACGAGACTTCATCATCAAGTAAAGCATCTGACTAGACCGGTTCAGGTTGCTTCTTTGCAGCTTGATTAGTATCCTAGCACCACATCATGTGCATCACCTGTATAACTGTAAGAAAGACTAATACCAAAAGCATAAACCTGGACAAAAAGTACCATAGCACAAAGTATACAATAATATACAAAATAAACCTAACTCACTTCCGTAGGAATCACGGTTGCATTTAGCATATGCAACAAGCCTTTAAACCACTTGGTGGCCCAAATGGACGAGTGAAGTCTCGTGAGGGTTTCCAGAGAACATACCACAAAGTTTATTTACCAATATACACAGTTTTGTAAAGTTTCAAACAATTAAATGATTCTCAGGAAGGGATTACGGCATAACCGTCAGAGTTAGTTATGCCGTAATTATGTGGCAAAAACTTTGAAAAATTAATATAATTAGTTACGGTGTAATCGTGGCGCGAATTACGTCGTAACTCCATCTGTTACGCCATAACTATAAGAGTTATGTCATAACCTGCTGTATATCAGTAACTATTTAACCACATAATATGAGTCGAATGCCCCCTCAAAATCCATCCCCTGCAAAACCAAGTAAGTAAAATACAAAACCAACTACATACTAAACTAATAGGATAGGTCAGGTTGTCTCCCGAGAAGCACTTTTCTTTTTCACCGAGTCTTTAAGTTAGACTCAAGCCTCCAACACAGGCTACTTGGACATCTCCACACATGTCCAATCTTCTTGTCATCTCCTCAACCAGTTCATAACTTCTCATCCTGCACACTAACAAACCTGTGCATTAAATGTGTATTAAAACCGAGCAAATAGAAGAGGAGCATACAATATTGGCAAATACTTGACTCATGAATAATACCACATGAATAAAAACATTAAGGTGACAAGGCTATATACTAAGACACAAGCGGCATTAGAAAACATTTTAAAGGTTCAAGCAATGCCCAAACTATTTTTAGTGTTCCTGATTTGGTAACCAAATATGCTGCAATAAGCACTACCAAGTCACATCATAACCAAATTTGAAACGATTTTTTTTATTTCACACAAAAAACATTACGTCGTAACCTGATGAACTGGTCACGTCGTAATAGAACAAGTTACAGCGTAGTCAAAAGAGTTACGCCGTAACAACACTCAATCAAACATGCAAACATTCAAAAATAGGAGAAGAATAGAAATTCAAGCACACACAAACACACAGATTACAATCAAACAATCAAAAACTACAAAAATTGTTCTCCGACAACGGCGCCAAAAACTTGATGCGTAATTTATTTTAAATAAAAACTACGTCAGGTTTTACATTTATAAAGCCCTAACTACCTCGACTATTCCTACGTACTAAAGAGCAGTGTACCCTATCGTGTATAGTATAGTGATTGGTAAGTACGGGTGTCGACCCAAAGAATGGTTTGTGTCTCTAATCGTCTAATTGATTTTATCATTCTACCTAAGAAAGCAGGAAAGAAAACCTGTTTGAATATTTGAGATTACTATGGACAGTTTGGTAGTAAGCCTTGCATGTCAAAAAGGGAAATTGGTATAGCGGTGGACAACTAAAAAGGAAGAACACATTTAATTATGATCTTACGTGAAATGTTCTAATCGCAACCTTAGAAGGGGTCTTACATTCATTAGGTCCAATTTTGTATTTGAAACCTAACCAATATTTACTGAGTGAAATGGACTCATAAGGAGAATTAACATATTCTCAGTCTACAGTCATTAAGATTTCCTTTTACCTTACGAGATACGCTTAACTCTAACAAGTGGTCTCCTATTAGCTCGTACTCCTTAACTAAATAATTAATGATAAGAGTTCGCCTCATGGGTAAAGGACGAACAATTACAAGGATTGGTTTTTCTGTAATGAATCATGCGAGCCAAGGTCTTTGAGATCATATAGAACCTTGACCGCACTAAACCTTATATCAAAATTTAGACATGAATGCGTTCTAAAACGCTACTACATAAATTAAATTTAAAGGATACAATAAATAATAAAATCATAAATCAATAATCACAAGGGATTTATTAATAATGAAACGTCAATTAACCAAACGATAAAACATAACAAATTATCATCGACTCAACAATATTAAGTGAGGATTGCATAGATCTAATAAATCAAAATCATTATTAAATTAAATTGACCATAATAAGTTGATGTACGAATACAAGTTGTGTCAATTGAGTGCTATCGATCCCCTAGTCGAACGCCATGAAAAACCCCGAAGAGTTTGCCCTATACAAGTTGCGTACTTCTTTTTCTCCTTTTCTTTCTTGTCGGCAAACCACACCAGTACCAATGAGATGCTTTGGATCGTATGAATCAATGTAATTTATTATACATAAACAAGAGTTGAGGATGTTTGGAAACAATATGCCCTCGTCATTCATTCATCAGTAATTTTAAATTACCAAAATATCTTATAGCATTTTAACACCATTAGTCCCTGGATGAGTCATCAATTACGGCGTAACGGCATCGTCCACGTTATGCCATAAACCTTCTGACACAACATTCTAACTTATAGTAATAAAATTGGTTACGGCGTAATTAAATCAACCATTTACGCCGTAACCCTGAGTCAACATAAATATCTATTCCATAATAATTGATTATGGCGTAACTTCTGCGGGACGTTACGCCGTAATGCCTCGTCAGCACCAAATCTTCGTAATTAATAATTGATTATGGCGTAACTCCTGCGGGACGTTACGCCGTAATATCTTCTAAGCTTTCAACTCAACAACATTAATCTTTAAAATGTATGTACCCCCTAACTAAATTAATATAGTAGTGGTACTATTTTACCCTTTTTTTTGGCTCTAAGTCATCCTGGAGAATTTAGTTAGCCATCATCAATTTAGGACCTCTATAAATAAATTTGTCGTTGTAATATTTTTGGCCATTTTCGCTTTTCCGTTCCAATGCACTCTAATTACCGAATTCGCAAAATAAAGAATTAAGTATCGAATTTATTTAAAAAATGATATTAAAGCAATGGAATAAACGCCGGGAATCTTGATTTGAAAAAGTAATAAATATTTGAGTTATCAAATATCCTAACGCTAGACTTTCTACTTGCCTCAAGTATAACCTTTTAATATAATTCTCAGAATAAAGATATATCCCTAGTTATCCAGGAAGATATTAATTTAAAAATTACCTATGCTAGAAAATTCCAAACCGAGCACCTCGCGAAAAGGAAAAACGAATCACACTCATACTCTCACTAATCTATGTGTTTCACTTTTAGGATCACTCACTGCTCAGTCATGGCGAGTATTTTAATATAAGCTTAGCAAGGATACTACATCTCCAAAACACTAGAGTCTGATGCAACTTGTACAAAAGGCAAATTGGTCTGACACAACACCAAAGGCTTACGTGTAATCATTCTTTTTTTTAACCAAAAGCGTTACACCAACAAGGGTGACAAAACCACACACACACATCTGTAATGACGGAATAGACATGTATGATTGCATTCAATTCCCTCATTCGGGTAAAACTAAGGGTTAGGATAATGATATAGGGTAGGATAGAGATATGGGATGCACATTTTATTGTTGTTAAATAAAAATACAAAACAAATAGTTTCCTAGGTCCGCAATCTCCCCGTTACTGGTCGCATTCAAATCTCATAAGGTAAAAACAAGAATCAAGGGGTCTTCATAATACATGAGTTAATGCGCATGAAATGTAATGCATTGCCTCATAATCTCTATAAAGTAGGCAAGAAAGACGCATTAACTCGGCCTTCGTCATCATTTTTAAATTTGGGCTAAATTAGCATATAATTTCACCAAATACCTCATTTCTATCTCCTTTCCCCCCACTTGAGATGTAGAATGCCCTCATTATACATATAGACTTATTATAGAAAGGAGAGATAGAAATGTCACAGGGTTATAATAACTACTCGTTTATAAAGACGGAATCATCGCTAGCTGGACAATGCGAAAATACTGCCACAATACAACATAAGAGCTGATTTATAATGATGATTAGTTGTTACAAACTAATAAACACTTGCTTGCATCCTCTTTATTCTTTATTCTTTTTTTAACGCAAGACAAGGATACAATGAAATGAATCACGTATTAAGGACAATGTATTTACAATGAGCGTCCCATCCACTTATGAGTCAAACTATCTTCAATAACCGTCCTTTAACTTTAAATACCTTATCCAAACCCGCTATTTCCACTAGTGAAACCCAAAATTAACTAGCAACTCCTCGATCATGGACAAAAGAAACTACAGGGTAGGCTAGGCGATAAGTGTAACAAAACAACATATACTGGGTTACAAAATGAAAGGAAAGGTTCATCAGGTTGTACAAGAGGTATCTTGCACTAAAGATGAGTGCAACAAAGGGTTTTAACAGGGGGATTGACTAATCAGTGTGAAAAGTCAATATACACAAACATAACATGAAATAGATGGGCTATTTGGGGTTACTCCTAAAATTTGCCTTTTATCACAGCTACACCGATTACACTAGGTGCAATGCTCATTATGATGGTCTCAAAAAGATATACTAGGCCAAGTTCTAAAGTCTACTACAGCCACCGGCACACTCATTTTTAATGGATTATGTATAAGGGAAAAACATAAAGGCTTATCCTAACACAATTGAATTATAAGGTAGGTGTGCTTAGTATAGTCTTCACTAGTTAAGTAATGAAAAACATGTTAAATTCTTAGTAATGAATCATTTTTCAAAATAAACTAGAAAAATAAAGGCAAGTATAGTCAAATGAGCGTTTATTTCTAATCTTTTCCCCTCACTTGAGTCATACTTAAGTATATAAAATTAAATTAGGAAGGGTTAGAAATGGAACAGATTACTCCCCTGGATTTGCTCGATATGATGAAGAGACAACATGCTCTAAGCCATGCTTCAAGTCTGCTTCTTTGAGCAACGTCCACCATCACAGCCAACTTCATCATCTAGTAAAGCACCTGACTAGACCGGTTCGGGATGTTTCTTTGCAGCTTGATTAGCATCCTAGCACCTCATCCTATGCATTACCTGTATAGCTGCAAAAAAGACTAATACCCAAAAAGCAAAACTAGGATAGAATGCAACAAAATATACTAAAAACTATACCACAATAACCTAACTCACATTTGTAGGAATCACGGTTGCGCATTTAGACGTATGCAACAAGCCTTTTAAAATCACTTGGTGGCCAAAGTGGACGTAGTTAGTTTCGTGACGGATTCCAGAGAAAAATACCCTCAAAAGTTCATTAAGATATACCTAAAAGTTTAGCATTTTTTCAAATTTATTTTTTAAGATTCTTAGAATGATTACGCGTGGGCCCGAGTGGTTGTACACGTAATTTAAGTGATAATTTAAAAGTTTTTAGTTTGAATGTTTCGGCTGTAAACCATAATAAGGTTTACGCCGTTAAGTGATGAAGGTTAAAGACATAACTTATAGTGTTTACACCGTAAAACTGCTGCTACTAGTAGCAAGGTTACACATAATAAAAAAAGTACATGAGTCGAGTCGGTCTCGAGTTAGCCTCCTGCTGCATTAGATCTTGCAAAATAAAGTGAGGAAACATGCAAACAACTAATATGCAGGAAAACAATTTAAAAAGGATAGGGATTTTGTTTTTATTTAAAGAGTCGTTAAGTTCAATCTTAGCTCCATCACAGGATTGCTTAGGACATCCCCATAGTATGCCCAATCTTCATGTCTCCTCAACCTGAAAATATTTGCTCAACCTGCACACTAACAAAATACTGTGCATTAAATGTGTAATGAAACTGAGCAATAGAAGAGGAGCATATAATTTTGGCAAATACTTAACTCGGTAATAATACCACATGTATAAAAACATTAAGGTTGGGACGGGCTAAACTCTGTTATGACACTTGTAGGCTATTAGAAACATTTTAAAGGTTCAAGCAATGCCTAAACTATTTTTGGTGTCCCCGATTCGGTAACCAGATATGCTGCAACAAGCACTACCAAGTCACGTCATAACCAAATTGGAAACGATTTTTTTTTTATTTCACACAAAACACGTTATGCCGTACCTGATGTGCTGGTTAAGTCGTAATAGAATACACGTTACGGTGTAATCAAAAGAGTTAAGCCGTAACAACACTCAATCAAACATGCAAACATTCAGAAATAGGAGAAGAACAAAAGGACAAGCACTCACAAACACACATATATCAATCAAACAATCAAAAACTACAAAAACCATTCCCTAACAACGGCGCCAAAAACTTGATGCGTAATTTCTTTTAAATAAAAACTACGTCAGGTTTTAGATTTATAAAACCCTAACTGTACCTCAACTTTTTCTACGCACTAAAGGAGCAAGTGTACCCTATTGTGTATAGTGTAGTTAAATGGTAAGTACGAGCGTCGACCCAAAGAATGGTTTGTGTCTTTAATTGTTTAATTGATTTTATTATTCTACCTTATATTGCAGGAAAGAAAACATGTTTGAATATTTGAGATTACTATGGATTGTTTAGTGGTAAGCCTTGCTTGTCAAAAATGGAAATTGGTATAGTGGTGGACAACTAGACAGGAAGAACATATTTAATTATGATCTTACATGTAATGTTCTAATCGCAACCTTGGAAGGGGTCTTACATTCATTAGGTCCAATAATGTATTTGAAACCTAACATATATTTACTGAGTGGAATGGACTCACAGGAGAATTAAACCTTATTCTTAGTCTTTCAGGTCATTAGATTTACTTTTAGCTTACGAGATTCTCTTAACCTTACAGGTGGTCTCCTATTAGCTCGCATTCCTTAACCAAATAATTAATGATAAGAGTTCGCCTCATGGGTAAAGGACGACCAATTACAAGGATTGGTCTTCCTGCAATGAATCATGCACGTCAAGGTCTTTGAGATCATATAGATCCCTGACCGCACTAAACCTTATATCAAAATCTAGACAGGAATGCAAGGTTTTAAAAACGCATTACATAAATTAATAAAGGATGCATTAAAGTAATAAATCAGAATCAATAATCATATAGGATTCTGTTTAATAAATATTAAACGACCGAATAACAAAAAACAATAAAACATAACAAATAATCATGACATCAACAAATTAAATTGCTAGATCCAAATAAATCAAAATAATTATTAAATTAACTTCACCGTAATAAGTTGATGTACGAATACAAGTTGTGTTAATTGAGTGCTATCGATCCCCTAGTCAAACGCCATGGCAAACCCGAGGGTATTTCCTATACTAAGTTGCAATGTTTCTTTTTAATGAAGAATGAATTGTAATTCATTCTCTATATATAGTGAATGTAAACTTTGAAATTGGCACAATCGGTCCCTCATCTTCATGCACTTTTATAATTTATTTATAAAAACTTCATCAAACAAGTGCAACTTTGGTCCCTGGTCCGAGTCATCATTACGGCGTAACGGCATCGATCACGTTACGCTGTAAACCTTCTGACACAACATTCCTTCATATAGTGATAAAATAGGTTACGGCGTAATTAAATTGTCCCATTACGTCGTAACCATTAGTCAGCATAAATATCTTTTTCATAATAATATTTTACGGCGTAACTCCTGTGGGACGTTACGCCGTAATGCCTCGTCAGCACCAAATCTTTGTAACTAATAATTGATTACGACGTAACTCTTACGGGATACGCCGTAATATCTTCTAAGCTTCCAACACGACAACATTAATCTTTAAGAATATAGTACACTTACTAAATAATATAGTAGTGGTACTATTCTTCATTTTGGCTCATGGTCATATCTTGGAAAAATTTAGTAGCCATCCTCAAATTTAGTACCTCTATTAAATAAATTAGTATTGGTACTATTTTTGGCCATTTCTCGCCTTTTTCTGTTCCAATGCCTCTAATTACCTGAATTCGCAAAATAAATAAATTAAGTAACGAATTCATATAAAAATGACATAAAGCAAGGCAATAAACGCGAGAATTTGATATGAAAAAGTATTAAATATTTGATGTTATCACGGTTCCATCAGCTCAATGGAACCGACTCTTGCTATAGATGGAATCAACCACTGCAGACAAGGTTCCTCAAAACTTAAAAATCCTAGAAATGTTCCAAATGATTTCTAAACCTATTTTTCGCTTGAGATAGCGATTAAATAATGTTTCTTGATAATGCAAAAGGCTCATGTAAAATATCCAACGCTTAGATCATATGATTTTCTACTATACCAAATGCTCCTAATTCTATAGGGGAATGACAATCAAGAAGCATGAATTGCATAAAAACCAACCAAAAGCATAAACAGTTTAGTTTACAAACAAAAATTCAAGAATTCATACCTAAACGATACGAGGAAATAAAAACATTTATACAAGAACATGTTCTAAATAGTTCAACCAAACACACCCAAATACTCACCACACCGTTTTAGCACACCCTTACTTCTTCTTTCCGAGGTTGGAAAGGAAATGACCAAAGCATTTAAACATCCCTTTAGTTTCCTTGAATTGTGGGGATTCTCCTCCTTCGATGGGTGAAAGTTGGTTCATGTAAACAACTGGATCAAGGGTGTAATTGTTCGTCAGATCATTTCCTTCTTAATTTGGAGTAGGAGAGGGTAACGATGATGATTCTGAAGGGGTTTGAGGGTAAGGCCTTCTCCCATCAATCATTTACGTGTCTTGCCTTCGGTGAGAGGTGTTATCCCACTATTTAATCCATTACATAACTATGTTCTATACCAAATTGCTAGAAAATGAGAAGAATCTTAGAGAGAGAAAGTAGAGAGAGAAACAAGGAAAGAAAGTTAGATAAGAGATAGAGAGTTACAAGTGAATGAAAATTGTAATCAACACCCTTCACCAAGTGTGGTGAAGGGATATTTATACCCTTTTGCCTTAAGTTTGGCACTAGGGCTTTCTAACGGGCCGTGCTTGGTTTAACTTGGGCTTTAAGCCCGAAACACGGACAATATTAGATTACAATCCAAGCCTGTTGAACCCGACTAGCCTATTACAATACAAGACCTAGTTTGACTTTATAAGACTGATAACATTCTAGTTTGACTTAATATAATTAAGGCTAACAATCTCCCCCAATGTTGAGGTCTCTTTCTTCAAACTGCTCTGTACCACCGATGACATTGAAGATATGGCGTTTGACGTTTATGCTTTGCCTTGTTATGGTCTTGTCTTATTTGTAATGGCTTTGTTCATCCATGCTTTGTGATCTTGATTTTGAGCCTTTATCTTTTGACTTTGAATTCTTGAGATCGTTATCTTGC
>BQNB010143882.1:1080-16931 GCA_026074375.1 Tanacetum coccineum | reverse complement strand
TCGGATCGTTTTAGTGTTGTGTATCGTGTTTGTTGTGTTGTTGTTCGTGTTTAATGTTGTTGAACTAGGACAAATATTGTTTTGAATTGTCGTTAACGAATGAACATCGTCTAGTCAAACTTGTCTTGATAGCATTGTTGTACCACCTTAATCCAAACAATATTAGCCTAAAACTATATATTTTCGCAATTATAAATCAATCTAGCCCAACCCAAATCCAATATTACATTCGGCCCAATTGATTATTCTTTGTGTAATAACCGGCCTGCCAACACCCTTCCAGCCCACATCTATTACACAAGTTTTAGCCCAATTCAATAAACTTATAATCCGGTCCAAATATGTATTAGGGATATAAAACATATCAAATCCCTAATTTTACTCATTTATATCTTAACCCTAATCACTGATATAATTTCCTCCACCTCTCTCACATGCGTCTCTCACAAACAATACGTATCCGCCAAACTAAAATCATCAATCTCATCTTATCATCTCAAATCTGCATCACAAGTAGATCATTATATCTTGACCACAAATCTTGCTATCAATCGATTAACAGAAATCCCATACCCAAGCTAAGATCTTTATGCTATTTGAATTTGACACAGCCCAGAATAGAAGAACAGGTGTTTCTGCTTCAAGACCAGTTTAATGGTCTCCGGTATGTATTTCTTTGTATTGGGTTTTTCATAACGAATCAAAGGAAGAGAGTAACAACCTTGTTATATCTCTTTCTTTAAGTTCGAAAAATAAATGAGAGGACTTGTTCCTCTACATTTGTAAGATCAATGAGGAATATTCGTTTGTGTGACAGATCTGTTTATGGTCTTGTTTTAGTTGTAACACATGAAACGAAGATTGAGATCTTTCTTAATGATTCTGTTTTGAGTATGGATTGATTGTTGAGGAGATGGAGATGATTTAGTTGTTATGATGAAGAGATGTTTTCTTTGTATTCGAGTCTTGATGTAGGGTTAGATTAGATGTGGATGGGATTGTATATGATGATGATGATAGGATTAGTTATGTGGATTTATTGTATGGAGGCTGTAGTATAATTGATGTTGTTATCAGAGTTTGGTTTAAGTCAGAGTTGCTTATTCGATTGACAGGACTGTTGCGAGTTCGGTTCCTTAAGGCTAACTGCGAGTTCGGTTCCTTAAGGCTAACTACGAGTTTGGTTCCTTAAGGCTAACTGCGAGTTTGGTTCCTTAAGGCTAACTGCGAGTTTGGTTGTCGAAAAACTGCTAATCTGGTTCCTTCTTCACTCTGTGAGTCCGGTTGATAAAGGGTTGCTAATTCGGTTGTCCTTATCGTCCTTGTTCTTGTCTTTTAGCATAACTAACAAAATCTGTCCTTGTAAGCTAAAAAACTGGATCTGAGTTTTTTTCTTTCCAAACTATGACAGAATAAGCTCAAAAGAACTCATAATAAGCAGCTTTGAGAGGGTGTTAAAGCTACATAAACATATTCAAAATAAGGTTAAAACATGACGAAATAAGCAGTTTGCCCAATAAGTCACAGAAACAGGTTACCCACAAAGAAACAAGACATATAAAGCTTAAAAGTAAGCTTTAATAAGCTGAGAAACAAGCAATAAGCTTCAAACATCTTTTAATATTCAATAAAATTGATTTGACACAAGAAAGATTGAAACTTTGTTTCCAAAAAGAAAACAAAAAACATGGCATTTTGGACCAAAGAAACAGCCCACGAAATAAGCTTATAATAAGCTGTAATAGGCTGAATTTAGCCCATGAACATAACAAACACAAATACAATACACCCCTACAGCTCTGGTACCAATTGTACATAATAAGAAACACTAGCTAAACTCGATCCGAAGGTCGGGGAGGATTAAATAAGAACTTAGCCATGTTAGATTAAGTGAGAGAAAAAGGAAAGATGTGTATGTGTTTTAGAGAGAGAAAGAACACACACACACACTTTAGTGAAATGATACAAATGAATCCTCGCCCCTTCATGGAAGTATGGAGGGGGTATTTATAGGTCAATACACGGGAAACTATTCTAACTTAACAATTCTAGTCCATGCATGTCTTGCCTAATGATAACTAGTGTAATTCCGGATAAGTCAGCATATTTTAAGGCTAACACACTCCATTCGAATCACTTGGTAGATGGACTAAGGATCATCCTATAGCAAATGTAATCGGAGATCCTTCTCGTTCTATCTCCACCAGAAAGTAACTACAGACTGATGCCATGTGGTGTTATTTTGATGGCTTCCTAACTTCTATCGAACCAAAGGACTTCAAACAAGAAATGACCGAACCATCTTGGATCGATGCAATGCAAGAAGAAATTCATGAATTTGAAAGGCTGCAAGTTTGGGAATTGGTGCCGTGTCTAAATAAAGTCATGTTGATCACACTAAAATGGATTTATAAGGTCAAGACGGACGAATTTGGCGGGGTACTAAAGAATAAAGCTAGATTAGTTGCTCAGGGATTCATGCAAGAGGAAGGAAGCGATTTCAAGGAATCATTTGCACCGGTTGCAAGAATAGAGGCCATCCGTATCTTCGTAGCAAATGTAGCCAAAAAAAATATGACGATTTTCCAAATGGATGTCAAAACAGCTTTCTTAAATAGCGAGCTCAAAGAAAAGGTCTATGTTTCTCAACCAGAAGGATTTGTAGATCAGGACAACCCATCGCATGTGTATAAGCTCAAAAAGGCCCTGTACGGTCTTAAACAAGCACCACGTGCATGGTACGACATGCTGTCAAGTTTCCTCCTTTCACAACATTTCTCCAAAGGTGCAGTTGATCTGACACTCTTCACACAAAAAGCAGGAAATGACTTATTACTGGTACAAATTTATGTTGACGATATAATATTTGCATCCACTGATACTGCTTTGTGTAATAAGTTTGCTAATCTAATGACCACTAAGTTCAAGATGTCGATGATGGGGCAGATGTCATTATTTTTAGGATTACAAATTTCTCAAAGTCCCAGGGGCATCTTCCTAAACTAATCAAAATATGCTTATGAAATTATTAAAAAACATGGTTTGCTAACCAGTGATTCTGTAGACACACCTATGGGTGGAAAAAATAAACTGGATAAAGATCTACAGGGGACACCCGTTGATGCTACACTTTACCATTGACAGGATTGGATCCCTCATGTATCTGACATCCAGTAGACCCGACCTTAATTTATGCAGTCTGCTTTTGTGCCTAGTATCATGCAAAGCCTACCGAAAAAATAACCCCCAAAAACTTAAATGCGGTTAAACGGATCTTTTGATACCTAAAGGGAACCATTAACATGGGTCTCTGGTACTCGAAGGATACCGGTATGTCTCTATCAAGCATTTGCATACGATAACTCATGCAGGGTGTTAGGGGACACTAGAGCAGTACATCAGGAAGCCTCAATTCTTGGGTGAAAAACTTGTTGTGGTCTTCTAAGAAGCAAAAGATACTGCGAATTCTCAATACAGAGACAGAATAAATTGCCTTATCTGGGTGTGTGCTCAAATCCTATGGAGGCCGTTCACAGCCTAACATATTATGGTTTTTAATCCATTAATATTCATTCTGTACTGACGACAACTAAAGTGCAAGTTGCTTATGCTTTAACAAAACATTCAACTCAAGAGCAAAGCACATCGATGTACGCTACCATTTTATAAAGGAGCAGGTGGAGAATGGAATAGTGGAACTTTACTTTGTTCGGACGGATTATCAACTGGCTGACATCTTTACCACAACCCTTGCCAAGAGAAATATTCCAATGTCATAACAAGGTTGCCTCGGTATGAGATGCATGTATTGAAAACCATAAAACGTCTGATAGAGGATGAGGCGAGGTAAAGGTGTTTGTCGCGGTATATCCTGTATCATATGTACATAAGAATAATTAAAAACTAAAATAATTTTTCTTTTTTAATATTTTTCGCAAAGAAAAAAATTAAAAAAATCAGAAAAATTTAAAAACATGTATCTCTGGCATGTCTTTTGAAAATCGATAACATTTACGGCCTTAGAAGTGTCATTTAATAATGATACGAGGCTGTAAATGAAGTTCGAGCAGAAGTTCAAATGTTTTTAAAACATGCCAAAATGGCTTGCTATTATTTCTGATAGCAACCGGTCATCATCTTAAAGGTAAGTTTTTCAAAAAGAAAACTTGTCCTCTCAACAGGAAATTTATTTTTCTCGGGAATGAATTACTTCATATTCATTTAAAGGCTTGTGCTTACTTTGCAGCACAACCCGCGCTTTCTGTATTCCATAAGTGGACGTGTCAGTGTGCTTATGTGATAAAATAAGAGAAATCTTATTTTCTAACGTGTTGTTTTTAGAAATAAAACATTAGTATTAGAAATTCATCAAAAAAATCATTTTAAAGACATTTGTCCACTCAAACAATGATTACAACTCTTTAAATAGAAAACGGGACATTGTTTGAGGGGGGAAAATGTCAAATATCTTCTTCATGAAATCAGTTTGTGATAAATGTAAACGGTTTTAAACAATAACGGGTTAACAATTAAGAGGAGTTAATTTAGTTTAACTTTATGTGAGCCTTATCTGTTATGTGTTTTTTGCCCTTGTTGGGAGCAATAGCAACAAAATAAGTTTGCTAGATATGAATGATAGTTAAAACTTCAGGGACTTAATGTGCTAATTGTTAAACTTTGATTTGCCTTAGAAAACTTGTCTACACAAAATGCATAAGGATTAATAATTCAGGGGGCATTTGTGTCAAACTCTTAAAGTTCAAACACACACACCCCTTTGTCCCGTTTATTTCTCCTACACACACACAAAACAATTCCAACCATTTTTGAGCTTAAGGTAAAACTAAAATTGTGTTTTTTACATCCTAACGTGTTCATGATCAAAAGGAATTGATCGATTTCAGTCACTAGAGCTCGAAAACCCTAAAACTTGATTTTGGGTTCATCAAAATCAAAAGTGGGCCAAAGTTGAAATTGATTGAGGGGTTTTGATCCTCATAGGATATAGATGACCCGTTTATAACGTTTTTTGATGGGGGATAAACATAGATTAGTGTTGGGACTTAAAAGACTTCATGGATTTCTTAGATGTTTACTGTGCTTCAAGTACATAATGGAAATTATGCTAAGTGGTTAGTATGGTAGAATAATTTAACCACTGCTAGTTACTAATGTTTAGTATAATTTAGTACGATAACATAAAGTTACTGTTGTTTAGTTGAAGTTAGACTGCTCTGTGTTAAAGTCTAAAAGTATAGCTAAGTTTAGTGCTGTTAGTAGTAAAACTTAAGACTGCTAGTACAAGTTACTACTATTAGTGTATATTAGTACTGCTAGTACTATGTTATACTGCTTAGTTTTTTAGTGCTGCTGTTGAAATTTACAATTGTTTGAAGACTTTTATACCTGTACAGAGATTAAAGACGAATTAAAGAGATAAAGATTGTTTGGAGAACAAGAATGCGTGTGAAGATAAGTGTTGAGATATTTATGTACAAGATATATATAATGTATTTATTTAGAAGATTACGTTTATGTTTAGAAAAGATTAAGATATCTTAGGTTATAATTGTAAGCGACTAGGACTCCTTGTTATAAAAGAGGCTCTGGGCATTAGTTGAGATATCACAAAACACGCAGTCATATCATTATCAGTTTTCATAGTTGTCAAATTCGATTGAGAAAAGCTTCAAGGTTGTAAACCCCAGTACTAAGTTAAGAGTACTCGTATTATTAATCTAATAATATTGGAGCGTTTGGTTATATCTTTGTTGTTCAAGATTACTGTTTCATTGATTTTACTTCTAAAGTATTAAGGTGTAGATTCCGCATACACTTTATATACATACAAAGTTCTACAACAAGTTTTTTGGATTCATCAGTAATTTAACCTTAGACAACTTAGGAAATCGATATAGGTATGAGATCAACAAGTGGTTATAAGAGCAATGTTAGCCTGACTCTAAGTTACTTACCACATTTGGGCTGAAGCAGTTTCTACTGCTTGTTATGTACATAAATTGGGTCTTAGTAGTCAAGCCTCATAACAAGACACTATGAACTTTTTAGAGGTTTTAAACCAGCTCTAAGTTTTATGAGACCATTTGGTTGTCATGTTACTATTCTTAATACTTTGGATAGTTTAGGCAAGTTTGATGGCAAAAGTGATGAAGGTTTCTTTGTTGGATATTCTTTGAGTAGTAAAGCTTTTAGGGTATACAACACTAGAACCAAGAGGGTAGAAGAAAACTTGCATATTGGGTTTTTAGAGAATAAGCCTATGATAGAAGGGACTGGTCCAAAATGGCTGTTTGATATTGATTATCTACCCAATTATAAAACTAGTACAGTTACTGCAGGTACAGTTTCTAATGTCTCTGTAGGTAAATCAGAAGAAAACAGTCAAGATTCTAATTGTGATGCCAATTTGGAAAGATACTTCATACTTTGATTCACCTACAAAGGATGTTGATAATGGTGAACCAAAAACTGCTGATGATGCTCAAAAGCAGGTTGAAGATGGTCCAAATAATGAGAATGCTGAACAAGAAAGGTTTACAGATGATAGCAGTACTAAAGATGTTAATGCTGTTTAGCAACAAGTTAATACTGCCAGTCCTGATGTTAATATGGTAGGTCTTAACCTTAATGTGTGGTCTATCAGTTTGTACATGTCAAGTCCAATGAAGAAGACGACACTGAAGAAGAACCAGAAGTTGATTTAGGGAACATTACAAATTCCTATATTGTTCAAACCACTCCATATACAAGAATTCATAAAGATCACCCAATTGACAATGTGATTGGTGAAGTGCAGTCAACTGTTTCAGACAGAAAGAATGTCAAAACTACTTCTATCTATGGGATTTCTCAGTGATGTGTATGAGCAGAAAAACACATGAGTACCCTAATACATGTTTATTTGCTTGTTTCCTTTCATAGATTGAACTAACAAGCATTGCTAAAGCTCTATTTGATTCATCCTGGGTGAGCATGCAGGAAGGATTCTGCAATTCATAACTTCAACAAGGTTTGGTTACTGGTGGGATCTCCCTAATGGGAAAGAAGCCAATTGGAACATAAATAGGTCTTCCAGAAACATGAAAGATGAAAGGGGAATTGCGATTAGGAACAAAGCAAGGTTAGTTGCACATGGTCACAGACAAGAAGAAGGTATTGATTATGAAGAAGTGTTTGCTCCTATGGCAAGAATTGAGACAATAAGATTGTTTTTGGCCTATGTTCTTTTATGGTTTTTTGGTATATCAAATGGATGTAAAGAGTGCTTTCTTATATGGAACCATTGAGGAAGAAGTCTATGTTACTCAACCACCAGGATTTAAAGATCCTAACCATCCAGACAAAGTTTACAAGGTGTCAAGGAACTTTATGGTTTGCATCAAGCACCAAGAGCATGGTATGAAACTTTGGCTAACTATCTTTTGAGCAATGGGTTTAAAAGGGGCAAGATAGATCAGACATTATTTATCAAGAAGCAAAAAGGAGATATTTTGCTTGTACATGTCTATGTAGATGACATTATCTTTGGCTTAACAAACAAGAGTTATGTACTGGTTTTGAGAAGCTAATGAAAGATAAGTTTCAGATGAGTTCTATGGGAGAACTAACTTTCTTTCTAGGATTACAAGTACAACAGAAGGAAGATGGAATATTTATCAGTTAGGACAAATATGTAGCTGAAATTTTAAAGAAAATTCAAATATCTGATGTGAAGTCTGCTTCAACTCCTGTTGATTTGGAAAAACCTTTGGTCAAGGATGGAGATGCTGATGATGTTGATGTACATCTCTATAGATCTATGATTGGGTCTTTGATGTATCTCACTGCATCTAGACCAGATATCATGTTTGCAGTATGTGCATGTGCTAGATTTCAAGTTACTCCTAAGACATCACATCTCTTAGCAGTCAAGAGGATTTTTAGATATTTGAAAGGCAAAACTTTAAGCCTTTGGTATTCTTGGATTATCCATTGAAATGGTTGCTTATTCTGATAGTGATTTGCTAGAGAACTCAAGATAGGAAGTATACACTGGAGGTTGTTAGTTTTTGGGAAAAAAAGTTGTTATCTTGGAATAAGTGTAAGAAGAAAATTGTGGTGCCACTCTTTAACAACTGAAGCTGATATGTGGCTGCTGCTAATTGCTGTAGGACAAGTATTTGGATTCAAAACCAATTGCTGGATTATGGGTACAATTTCATATAACATGTCATTATTATTGACAATAACAGGTACTATCTGCATTATTGAAATCATGTTCAGACATTCTAAACAAAACATTAGAGATTAGACATCATTTTATAAGAGACTGCAACAATAAAAAGTTAATAAAAATGGTTAAAATTCATACTAAATTTAAATGTTGCAGATCTTCTTACAAAAGGTTTTTGATGCAGGCAGTTTTCAATACTTGGTCTCTCAGTATTGGAATGCGAATCCTTAACTGTCTACATCTCTGTATGTTTTTGTAAAGTTTTGTAAAGTATTAATACTGTTAGTTTTCTTAATTAATACTGCTAAGTATAATTAACACTGTTAGTTATACCTAAGACTGTTTGTTAAAACAGTTAGTCATAGTTAATGCTGTCAAGAAGAAAATGTTTTGGATTTTGTATATTTGGCTATGAACTAACATCTGCAGGTAAATCATGTTGAATACCTGATGTTGAATGCTTCACCTTTTGAAGTAATGTTTGAGAAAGAAGATAATGGTCGTGGTTCATAGTGTTTAACTTTTATTCATGGGTTATGCATAAATATGGATCCTCATGAATTCCCACATGTTTTCTAGTGGTTTCTCGTGTGCTGTGATGGAATAGAGGCATGTTGTTGCATAATTATTGAAGACATAGTTAATGCTGTTCGACTTCAGTTAATACTGCTAGGCAGAAAATTACTACTGCCAGGAAAATGTTAATGCTGTTAAGATGACATGGGCACCAAAGTTGCAACTGTTTCAAATTCTTATCTCTTAAAGCATTGTTTGAGGGGAGGTTCCTTATTCATACAACCAAAAAGCATGGATGAAAGGATATGTTATATCATAAGTATGTTCAAAAGTTATCAAAACATGTCTAGGCATATCAAACGAGGAGGGGGAAGGATCGGGACACCAAGATACCTCAGTCTAGTGGCCCCTGACAAAGGTTGGTGATGAGGCTGTCCATAAGGAGTTGGGTGACAGAATGGAAAGGGCTGCCACTACTGCTTCTAGCTTAGAAGCAGAGCAGGACAGTGGTAACATCAAATAAGACCCAATCCATGGCAACACTTAATGAATCAACTCCTTAGGGAATTGGTTCAGGTAGTGGTCCCAGGTGCCAAGATACCATATTGGGGGATGTGAATGCTCAAACTAGGTTTGAGATTACATCTAAACAGTCCATTGATCCACCTCTCTCAAGAGGTTACACACTTAGAAGTGGGGAGGACAGTATGAAACTTATTGGAATTGATGAAATTTTGTACACAACTGTCATATAAAAACAGAAAGAGTGTCTTGGTAAGCCAAAAGAAATGAGAGATTTTGTGAGCTTAAAAATAGAAAGAGAGATGTGTGCATAAAAACAGAAATGAGTGATTATGTGAGCAAAAAGAATTGAGAGATGATGTGAGCATAAAAACAGAAAGAGAGTTTGTGTGAATCAAATTTGATGATGAAAGTTGCTTATTGGAATGGAAAATGAATGATTACTGGTGTATTCTTCTTAATGCTGCTCAAATCCTTAATCTCTCAGTTTCAACTTAATGCTGCTAAGCTTAAGTTAATGCTGTTAGGCTTAAATTAGTACTGCCCGTATTTGTTTCTGCTGTTAAGCGTATGTTAATGCTGCCAGTTCAAGTTTCTGCTATTGAGGGTGATTCTATAAATACTTTGATTAAGGGTTTCATTTACTTCTTTATTCGATTTCACTTATTCAAACGCTCTCTAATCATAAACCCTAATTCAATTTTCATTTTTGATCATCAAATTCATCATTATGTCAAGCCCTAAGTTTGCTGAAACGCACAATGTGGTCGCGTTCTTGGAAAAACCCGAAGAAAGTGATGGGTTTGCAGAGATAATTGATTTCCTGAAAGCAAGTTCGGTTTCATATGCTTTAACAGTCAATCCAGTCATCTACACATCTTGTATTGAACAATTTTGGGCAACTGCCAAGGTACAGACAGTTAATGGAGTGCGACAGTTACAAGCCCTAGTTGATAAGAAGAGGGTTATTGTTACGGAGTCAAGCATTAGGAGAGATCTTCACTTGGATGATGCAGAAGGTACTGATTGTCTTCCAACTGCTACTATCTTTGAAGAATTGGCACGTATGGGGTATGAAAAGCCTTCTCAAAAGCTTACTTTTTATAAAGCCTTTTTCTCTCCATAGTGGAAGTATTTCATTTCTTTTACTATTACTCAATGCTTAAGTGTTAAATCCACTGCATGGAATGAGTTCAGTAGTTCTATGGCTTCTTTGATCATATGCTTGGCACTATCAGAAGTTTAATCTGTCTAAGTATATCTTTGATGCAATGGTGAAACACTTAGATGGAGGAGTCAAATTCTTGTTGTATCCACGTTTTCTCCAAGTTTTCATTAATCAACAACTGGGTAATATGTCAACTCACAAGAAGATTTTTGTTAATCCCTTTCACACAAAGAAAGTTTTTGCCAATATGAAGAGAGCTGGAAAGGATTTCTCTAGGAGAATAACACCTTTATTTGATACCATGATGGTTCAACCTGTTGAAGAAATGGGTGAGGATTCAGATCATCTAACTGATTCCACTCCAATACACATTATTGATCAACCATCTTCATCTTCCCAACCCAAGAAGAAACAACCATCTAAGAAGGCTTAGAGACAGGAGGCAGAGGTTCCTCAAGATGAGGCAGAGCATGAGGAAAGTGTACCAACACCTTCCAATGATCCACAACCTAGTGGTGAGGATAGCTTGCAACTAACTGATTTGATGGTTTTATGTACCAAATTGCAAACACAGGTTCTTGATTTACAAAAAGCAAAGGATGCTCAAGCTAAGGAGATTGCTGCTTTAAAGAAGAGGATCCAGAGGTTAGAAAGGAGGAAAATGTCAAGACCTACAGGTTTGAAAAGACTCAGGAAAGTTGGTATGTCTAGGAGAGTTGAGTCCTCTGAAGATCAGGAGAGTTTAGGTTCTCCTGAAGATGCATCCAAACAGGGGAGGAGTATTGAAGATATTGATGCTGATGTTGATGTTTCTTTGGTTGATGAAACTCAAGAGAGACAGGATGATGATTTAATGTTTGATACTAGAGTTTTGGAGGATGATGAGATGCATGTGGAAGCTAAAGTTGATGGGAAAGATGAACAGAGTACTAAGCCTGATGATAGTACTGCTGGTGAAGCAGTTACTACTGCTAGTGTTGATGATAGTGTTGTTCCTACAACTATTGAGGAAATTACTTTGGCTCAGACACTTATACAGATTAAAGCATCTAAGCCTAAATTTGTTACTATTGCTGCTACAACAACAACAACAACTTCAAGACCTAAGGATAAATGGGTGGTTATACAGGAGCCAAGTGAGTTAAGAGTTCCACAAGAGACATAACCTTCAAGTTCTAAAGATAAAGGAAAAGGTATTATTGATTGAGCCTGAAGTTCCGTGAAGAGACAGATTCATAATTGGCTTTCTTGATGAACAAATTGCAAGAGATATTCAAGCTAAGTTGGATGCTGAATTATTAGAAGAGAAAAAGCTAGCAAGGGAACAAGAAGAAGAAGCCAACATAGCATTGATTGAGTCATGGGAAAATACACAAGCTAGAATGTAGGCTGATTAGATTACTGGCTGAGAGGACTCCATCAAAGGAAAGAGAGGAATTGACAGATGAGGAAAAAGCAAAACTATTTATGGAACTGATGGAGAAAGAAGAAAGCATTTGTGCACTCAGAGAAAGAAAAAAAAGAAACAGACCTCCTACCAAGGCACAAAAGAGAACTCCAATGTCTACTTATCTTAAGTACATGGGTGGATATACATACAAACAACTAAAAGGAAAGAGTTTTGATGAAAAAGTTGTTTGATAAGGAAATGAAGAGAGTAAATACCTTTGTAGCTATGGGTTCTGAGGTACAGGAAAGCAAAGAAAAGAAGGAAGAAGTAGAGAGGAAACAACTAAAGGGAGCAGAAAGAAGATGCTTGGAAGGAAAAGAGCAGGGAAAGAACAACAGAAAGAATCCTTAAAGAAACAAAAAGTAGAGGAAGAAAAAGAGTCAGAGGAAGTTGATGAAGTTGATGAAGCTGAGCTAAAGAAGCTTTTGGTGATTAAAAAGGATGAAGATATAGCAATTGATGCTATACCACTTGCTACCAAACTACCAGTGATTATTGATTATAAGCTTCATAAAGAGGGTATGTTGGTACATTATCAGTTGATAAGAGCAGATAGAAGTTCCAAGAGATATTCTTCAATGATAAGGATGCTACAAGGAATAGACAGAAAAGATTTAGAAGCTCTTTGGAGGACAGTGAAGGCAAAGTATGGTGATACAAGGCCTGACAATGAGTTTGAAAGAGTGTTGTGGGGAGATTTAAAAGTTATGTTTGAACCAGACAAAAGGAGTGATGTATGGAGAATTTTACAAGGATACAGGGTGACTATTTGGAAGTTGATTGATTCATCTGGAGTTCACTTTGTAAGGTTTGATAATCTTTACATTTTTATGTTGGTTGAAAAGGAGATACCCCCTCCACCAATTACCATCACCAATATGCTCAACAAGGAAACAAAAAATTAAAAAATCAGAAAAATATAAAAATATGTATCTCTGGCATGTCTTCTGAAAATCGATAACATTTACGGCCTTAGAAATGTCATTTAATAATGATACGAGGCTGTAAATGAAGTTCGAGCATAAGTTCTAATTGATTTTAAAACATGCCAAAATGGCTTGCTATTATTTCTGATAGCAACCCGGTCATCATCTTAAAGGCAACTATTTTAAAAAGAAAACTTGACCTCACAACAGGAATTTATTCTCGGGCATGGTCTACTTTATGACCATGCAAAGGCTTGTGCTTACTTTGTAGCATAAACTGTGCTTTCTGTATTCCATAAGTGTATGTGTCAGTGTGCTTATGTGATCAAATAAGAGAAATCTTATTTACTAAGGTGTTTTTTTCAGAAATAAAACATTAATATCAAAAATTCATCTGAAAAATCATTTTCAAAGAAATTTGACCACTCAAACGACTACAGCTCTTTAAATAGAAAATGGGTCATTGTTTGAGGGGGAGAAAATGTCAAATATCTTCTTTATAAAATTAGCTTGTGATTAATGGAAACGGTTTTAAACAATAACGGATTAACAATTAAACGGGAGTTAATTAAGTTTAACTTATGTGAGCCTTAACTGTTATGTGTTTTTGCCTTGTAGGGAGCAAATAGCAAAAATAAGTTTCTATGAATGATAGTTAAAACTTCAGGGACTTAATGTGCTAATTGTTAAACTTTGATTTGCCTTAGAAAACTTGTCTACACAAAATGCATAAGGATTAATAATTTAGGGGGCATTTGTGTCAAACTCTTAAAGTTCAAACAGAAACACCCCTTTGGCCCGTTCGTTTCACACACACAAACAAATACACTTTAAAAAAAATTCCCACTCTCCATTCTTGACTACTCGAATCTCTTCAAGATCATCATTCCAACCATTTTCAAGCTTAAGGTATAACTAGAAGATTGTTCTCTACACCTTAAATGTCTCATTTCTCAAAGGAATTAGGGTGAAACTCATTTTTGTGTTCGACAACCCTAAAAGTTGATTTAAGGTTCTTCAAATACAAAAGTGAGCAAAACCCAAAATTGACTAAGGGGTTTGGTTCGTCCAAGGGTGTATAATACTCGTTCAATACAGTTTTTAATATGGTTAACATATGAATGTGTTGAGGCTTGATCTTATGTGCAAAAATTAGGGATTTGATTAGAACATGTAATAAGTTAATGGGTTTGTGTTTTGAATGTGTTAGAAACCTTTCTTATATGCATTTGAGATGTTATAAACCTTGTTTGAACATAAATAATACATGATTGTGTAATTCGTTTCATTACTTGTTCATATTGAATTTTGTGACAATTTCTTTGGTTAATTCATGCGTATATTGCTTCTCGTGTTGTTATGGGCATCTAAGATCTCTGTTTAAAAGTAAATTTGATGTATAAAATGATAAAGTTAGTGATTTTGGATTATAAGGCGAATTAAGTATATTAATGAAGGAGGCGAATTAATCTGTTGCCTTAAGGAGGCGAATTATTTTTTTAACAATAGGAGGCAAATTAGTCCTCATTTTAGAAGCGAATTAATTCATTACTTTAGGAGGCGAATTAGTCCTCATTTAGGAAGCGAATTAATTCACTACTTTAGGAGGTGAATTAGTTTTACTGCTTTAGGAGGCGAATTAGTTTTTCTGCATTAGAAGGCGAATTAATTCACTACTTTAGGAGGCGAATTAGTTTTACTGCTTTAGGAGGTGAATTAGTTTTTCTGCTTTAGAAGGCGAATTAGTTTGTCTACTTAAGAAGGCGAATTAATTTGTTATTTTAAGGAGGCAAATTAGTCTATTTTCTTAAGGAGGAAAATTAGTTTCTTTACTTAAGGTGGTGATTTAGTCTCTTTATTTAAAGAAGGCAAATTAATCTAATCTTTTAGGAGGCGAATTAATCTTTCTTAATCTCTTAGCTATTCTCCTATGTGTGTTACATGCTTGCTTGTCAAAACGTGCTTAATCCTTTGTTGATAATCATAATTTGCATCTAAAATCTGTCATCATTAAACTACTTGCCATATAGTGTGATATATAAACTTGGTTATATATAAACTGTATTGGAAAATTCTTAGCAGAACCATGACTACCAAAGCTCAACAAAGTGCAATGGACAATGCCTTAGTAGCTCAAGAGAACCAACGTGTCATTGGCAAATGTAACATGAGGATCAATCCTGGAATGAAACCAAAGAAACCTACTTATCAAGTAGTATTGGATGCACTTGCTCTTATAACATGCTATCCTACATTCCTTATCACTGCTGAAGTTCCAATCATCTACATGCATTAATTATGGGCTACTGTCAACAAACATAAAGCATCTTATCGATTCAAGATCGACAACAAAAGGTTTTCTAGTGAATGTTGAAGTGTTCAGAGATATTCTCAACATATGTTCTAGGGTTTCGGGTCAAGAATTTGATGAACCACCATCTAAAGAGGAAGCTCTATCTTTTATCCGTGAACTTGGTCATTCTAGAGAGATCAAGTACATCACTGATGTAATTGGTGATCATCTGCATTAACCATGGAGAACTTTTGCATCAATCATCAACAAATATCTTTGTGGAAAGGTATCTGGCCTTAATAAGATACGACTCTCAAGAATACAAATACTTTGGGGAATGTACTACAAGAAGAACCTTGCTTTTGTTGCTTTAATCTGGGAGGACTTAGCTTACCAGATTGATAACAAAGACACTAAGAAACAAGACAAGATGTTCTATCCTAGATTCACGAATATTATCATTCATCACTTCCTCAAAAAAGATAAGTCGATCTCAATGAGAAACAGAACGTTCATGCATACTACTCGAGATGACAGCTTACTAGGTACCATGATATTTGTCTCCATACATGAAGACACTCAAGTATATGGTGTTATTCCCCCTGAATCAATGACGAATCAAGCCATGTTGGACTATGTAGCTTACAAGACTTATTATGCAATTTGATCGTGCCGGATTCACACCGTAAATATATATAATATATAATAAAATATAAAATATATAAAGAAGTGTAAAAACCGAC
>BQNB010143881.1:0-16931 GCA_026074375.1 Tanacetum coccineum | reverse complement strand
CTTTTTGTCTTTACAAAAACTTGAAAAAAACTCAGCATACTAAGTGAATCAGCATTTTCACCTAGCTTTTTCACAGCTTATTTGATTTTCAAAATGTTTTTTTATTGATGATTTAGATAGCTTGTTGGACAAGCTTGACTTGCATATAAGTCATTAAGCCATAAGGATCGCTTAACTAGCTTAAAAATAAGCTAGAAAGTGCCCCCTTGGGCTGTTTGGCTAACAGTTTTAGCCAAACTTCTTATTTGCTTATTTGAGTATTTTAGCTTTTAGTTTTGCTTAATGTGTGTTTTTATTTGCTTATTAGGTTAGGTTTTAGGCCCTTGTAGCTTATTCAGCTTAGGTTTGAAATTATATAAGCTTATTTGCAAAATTAGCTTAAGGACTAATGCCTTTTAGTTTTCCTTTAAGTTAAATCTATCTTAATGCCTTTTATAGCTTTTCTAGCTTATTTGCTAGCTTGTTTTTGATTCATAGTGCTTATTAGGACTAGGGTATAAGTTGTCAATAGCTTATTTGCTTTTCCTTAGCTTATTTAGCCTTAAAAAGTCAAACAGTTTAGGCCTTAAGCCTTTTTAGTTCTTTTAGGTATATTGTCACTTTTAGGAGCTTATTTCTAGCTTATTTTAGGTTTTTATAAAAATTCATTTCACAAAAAGTCCTTATTTTTACCTTATCTAAAAAGTTGTTTCAAAAATTTTGCAAAATAAAAATACTTGTGAAATTAGGAAGTCATGGGTGAGCAAGGCTCGAACCCGTGACCTCCACAACCTCTACCAAGCATTTAACGCCACACTCCACTACCACACTGCACTTGGGTCTTTTCCGTTTATAGCTTGCAACATTAATTATATAAACCCTTTTTAGCCATTAAGCTTAACAGCCCATTTTAGCTTATTAATAGCTTATTTCAATAAGCTGTTGACCCCGTTTTATTTTTCTTAGGTTTAGCATAGTGCAAAGTACTTTTCATAAATTTTTAGAATTTTCCAAATTAGATTAGTATTTTTTATTAATTTTTTAGATTAAATCCGTTTTTAATTCATAATAAATAATATAAAAGTCAAAAAAATATAATTCTATTTTTTAAAAAAATTATCATTTAGGATTTATAAAAATTAAATTTCCATTTGTAGGGTTAAATTTGTAGAATTTAGTTTTTAAAGAACGGGATTTGAATTCCGTTATTGTTTTTAGTGTTTTAGCCTTAATTGCTTTCGTTTTAGCGTGCGTTTACTTGTCTTTGCATATTATTAGTAGAAATAGAGAATCAAAACCAAATATTGATCATTCAATCACGCGATCACAAACGTAACCGATTTTCAAATTCGCACCTCATCGCGAAACGACCCTGGAAGTTTTTTTGGACTTTTACTTTGGGTAAAAGTAATTTTCTTTTTTAAAAGCATCTTGGAATTCTTATTATTGATATTTTTGATTATCCTTATTATATATTTATATTATATATATAGTAAGAAATCTTGAGACCATAGAGCATATTTTGATTGGTTTAAAAAGATGTCTCTAAGACTCTGTGAAATCTGTAGTCCTAGAAAAAAAATGATATTTTGCCCATCATTGACATCTTAAATTTGGAACACGTTATCTCAGAAAACTTATCACATAGTTCAGTAGTAGTAGAATCAAAAATTATATTGTCAATATAGATTTGTACCAGGAGGATATCTTTACCTTTTCTGCTGATGAACAATGTGGGATCAACCGTGCCTTTGGAGAATCTTTGGGATAGTAGAAATGATGATAATAGATCATACCATGCGCGTGGAGCCTGTTTCAACCTATATAGAGCTTTCGTCAATCTGTACACGTGATTAGGATTGTTTGGATCCACAAATCCGTCTAGTTGGCTAACGTAGACTTCTTTACGTAAAATACCATTCAAAAATGGCGTATTTACATCCATCTGGTAGACGATCATATTCATATGAGCAGCAAATGCGAGAAATATCTTAACAGCTTCTAGTCTAGCCACATGAGCAAAGGATTCTTCGAAATCAATTACCTCTTCCTAACGGTATCCATGAGCTACCAATCTAGCCTTGTTTTTCAAGATTCCCCCCAATTCATCCAATTTGACCTTATGTGTTTATTTTAAAGTAATAACCATCACTTTATCTAGACGAGGAACAAGTTCCCATACTTCAAGACATTCGAATTCATGTAGCTCTTCTTGCATTACCTCAATCCAGCATGACTAAGTTAGTGCATCTTTGTACGTCTTAGGTTCAACTGAAGTTAGGAAGGCATCATAGTAGCAGAACAGGGCTTTTTTGTATAGTTGGAGTCTTGTGGAAACGGGTCTGAAAGGGTCACCAATTATGTTTTGTAACGGATGATCTTTGGTCCATTTACTGAGGTGTTCTGAGATTAGAGCGTCTAAGTGCACATTAGTAGAGATAACATCCGATGATGAGGATTCTTCAGACACAGTTTCTGGAATTGGAATGCTAAAATAAGGATCGTTACTCATATGTGCAACCTCAAGATCGTGTGACTCTTCTTCAGCACAGAGAGGAATTATTTGGGATTGTGATTGTGGAGTGGTTTGTAAAGTACTTGGTGAGGGTGCATCTTGATCAATAGTTGTTGAGGAAGGTGAACCGGTTGACTCAACAAGAGTTGGAGCTTCTTTTACAGGAACTAGAGAGGCAAGCTGAAGGAGAAAAGAACTCATCAAACACTGTTGAAACATAAGATCCCATTCATGCCTCGATTGTGGTACAAACGATGCTGAAGGAGGAGAGTTTGGAACGAGTCCTGAACTGAGTGTTGCAGGAGTCATTTCATGAAGCGCGGGTTCTAAACTGCTTTATTCAGAAGCCATAGCCGTCAGCTAATCAAAGTCGACATAGATGGTTTCAATTATTTTTTGGGTACGTTGGTTGTAAATACGGTAAGCTTTCTTCTATGGTGCATATTTAATGAAAATACCTATATCAGCTTTAGCTTGAAGTTTACCCAAATTATCACTATCATTGTTTGGGTAACAAAGTGCACCAAAAACATAAAGGTAGGATAAATCTGGTTTTTTTCGTATAAAAGCTCATAAGGAGTTTTACCATGGCGTCGTCGTATAATGGATCAGTTTTGGGTGTAACATGCGGTAGCAACTACTCCGGCCCATAGAAATAAAGGAGCTTTTGCATAGATTAACATTGTTCGAGCGGCTTCAACAAGAGTACGATTTCGCCTTTCAACAACACCATTTTGTTGTGTAGTTTGCGCAACCGATGTTTTGTGAGAGATGCCAACCTGTTCATAGTAGTCTCACTGATTTTGATTAATGAACTCAGTTCCATTATCTGTATGAATGTTCCTAACAGTTGCATTCAGTCTAACTTGTATCATTTTTAGAAATTTGATTATAAAATTAGGAGCTTCATCCTTTGATGCTAAAAACTTTACCCATGTGAATTGAGAGTAATCATCCACAATGATGAGAATGTACTTTTTCCCATTTACACTTGCAACACGCATAGGCCCACAAAGATCCATGTGCAGAAGATATAGTTTTTCTTGATTAGTGTCTTCATATTTGGATTTATGTGATTGTTTCTTGCTTTTTCTTGTAGCACATGCAGAACACAAATGGTCCTTTTAAAATTTAAGTCTTGGAACACCACGTACTAGAATGTTTTTAGCCAAGTGATTAAGAGCACCAAAGTTCAAATGAAACAGACATTGATGCCATAACCATGACTTAGTCTTTGTAGCTTTTGACAAGAGACATATAGGAGAAGACGCCATCATATCCCCAATGGACAAAGAATACAGATTAGTTCCTCGAGATCCTAAAATTAAATCAACACCTTCCAGATTACAGACAAAACAAGTATGTTTTCTGAAAGCTACTTCAAGATCTGAGTCACAGAATTGACCAACGGAGAATAGATTGTATCCTAGTCCTTCCACATAATAAACCCTTGAAATTGTGACATTACCTATCTGATAATCACCATACCCCATAATCTTTGCAACTTGGTCGTTACCGAATTTGACAGTACTAAGAAGCTTATGAACAAAATTAGTGAGTTGAGAGCGATCTCCGATCATGTGCTTGGAGCAGCCGGAGTCCAAATACCATAGAACAATTTGGACAACCAGCAATTGATAAGAGAAGAAGAGGATAGAGCAAGTGAAGTATCGGATCCTCGAGATGTACCGGGTTCCATTCTGTTAGCAGTCATAGATTTTGCAACCTTAGGTTTGCTATTAGGAACATATTTGGTACTTTAGGTCTCCTAGTATATACTCTAATTACTACATGTTCGGGTGCAACTACTTCAAGAGGAATGGGAACCCTACGAGGCACTTTATTAGTGGCGGTAATCCTAGTTAAAGGGCACGCATTTCCAACTAAGGTGAAAGTCCTTCCGGTGGGTTTCCATTTATATCCAACAGAGTTAAACACTTTTCCAGTAGGTTTCTATTCTTTTCTCTTTTTATTTTTCTTAGAGGTAGATTTATCATGTACATTCATACTATTCACATGATCAATTAAACACATAGCATGATTAGCATCAAACAAACATTTATTGCATACAGAACAAAGAGCCTGGGCACCTTTAACAGGATGTTTAACATGTTTATTATAGACATTTTTAGAATCAGAATTATGTTTATTCAACTTAGATTTAACTTTCCTAGATTGGACTTCTACTTTATTCTTCTCATTACTATTTGATGTTTGTGAAATCCTATCATTCTTTGTATTGCTTGAAGGCTTGATAACGCTCAGCCTAGTAGAAGGTTATACTACCCTGATAAAGACAATAAAGGTACTGTTAGTTACTTTGGGCACTGTTGCTTGATGATGCGGCAGTGTCAGTAAATCAAACTGTTTTCTTCTTATTGATAGGCATGACCGCAATTAATTTCTCACTAGGTTTGTGAATATCAGGGCAAGTATCTCTAACGTAACATAGCAACTCTTGAATTAGCTTAACATGCGTACATGCTGAGTAAGATGCACTATCTAAAGGGTTTCATAATTTAGCTTGTTCAACTACTTTCCTAAGAATAGCAAGCATAGTTCCATAGTATCTGAAGAAAGAAATCGTGAGCTTCCCTATTATTCTTAACCTTAGGAGCCAAAATTACTGGGTCAAGCTTATACATTCCTGGAGCAATAGTGGCATGCATTATCAGCAATTTCTTTCCTATTATAATTTCCTACATCATTTTTTAATGTTGTTATGATAAACACTTTTTTCCTGAAGTTGAGCATTTAAATCAGTAACTTCAACAGACTTTCGATTTAATTGATTAACCAAAGAGTCAGTGTGTTCTTTAGCATGAACACGTGATGGTTTAATTGAATCATAAAGTTGTTTATAAGTTTCTTTCAAATGCTCATTATCCGTAATTAGTTTTGTCACTCTATGTTCCAGTTTAATGTTGATAGTCTCAATTTCATCTAAGTCCTCTTTCACACTTTCACTGGTAGAAGTTTCATTGACACACTTAATTTGTGCTTTCAACTTCTTGATTGTCGTATCTTTTGCTTGAAGCTCAGCTTTCAAATTGTTCAATTCAAATATGTAACATTTCCGTATTTTCAGGTCATTTTATGACGCCATTTATCTCGTCATTATTTCACCATTTATTTTATTTTAGTTTCGTACGCGTTTACTTTTAATTCTTATTATATAATTAAGTCGCGTAAGCTAAAAAAAATTTTATTTAACGAATAAAACAAGAGAAATATGATTTTTATACACTATTTCCTGACGTGAATAGTGTTGGTTCAGTTTTTATAAAAAAATTTGCGAAACATTTTAGAATAATTTATATAATATTTATATGAGTTTTAAATTTATAAATATTATTTTACGAGACGATTGACCCACTTAAACGATAACATTTTACCAACGATAAAAACATTATTTTATTTTTTTCGAAAGTAATAATTAAATTTTTATATTTATTTTTATCGGTTACGTAAAGTGTTTACGTTTCGCAATTTAAATTATATTTAGGCATACCCGGGAGCACCAATACCTACCTAAACACCATATAATTCAAGTAACACCAATATAATATCAAAATACCAACAATAAAAAACCAACAAGTTCTATACTCCCCTCCCCATATTCGTGGAACTAACTCCCATAAGTAAACATTGAGCTCATTTTATCAATCTAAGGTACTTTGATACAACCTATGACTAATTAATAACATAGCACCGCTCATGACATAGTTGTTTACCAACAACACTTTCTTATTTCCTCATATGATGTCCAACGTCACACCCCTTGTCTCCTTTGATATTCTTGACTTGGCTATTAATTCATTGACCACCTGAAATATATATACTATAGCATATACCCTCACTCTTGATAAACACCTTAGCAAAAAAAACTCTCAACTCATTTCTCACTTATGGACACTCACACCCACGTCCCATATTAAAAACACACAAGCAATCCATAAAATTTATTTTACCACATATACAAGTATACTAAGATCATATCTAAGTCTTTCTAAGGAGGTTGAAGGCTTGATTCAAACATTTGCAAAGTTTAAACAAGTTTGGGTTTTCTTTGGAAATTTGGGTTTTGGTTTGGTTCGGGTTGTGGTAAGCCGCGGCTAGGAACAAAAGGGACGAGACGGGTGCATTTTATTTTTCCGACTTTGCTCCGTATAGCTTTGTGAGCCTTCCTTCTATTATTATTTCGATTGTTTCGTTCATTGATTCGATATTTTTTTATATATGTGATGAAATCTGAATTATGGACTGTGCGGCGTTATAAATGTGATATTGATATTAAAGTAGGATTAGAATGAAATTATAAGGTATATTGGATGCATTTTTGATGAGTTTTTGGGTCGAAAACTAGTTTTAACGCATTTTGTATCGGGTCGTTTTGACCAGAAAACAGCACCTATGTTTCGGGGTTCGAGATTTTGAAAAGTTGGATTTTTGTTTATGAAATATAATAAAGCTTTTCTAGACGGACGTTTTGATATAAAATGGGACTTCTAACTCCCAATAACGAAGAAACTGGAGCTAGATCGATATATACACTTTAGTAGAAAATAAGTCACTTTTAATAAATATTAAAAGCTGACAGATTTATTAGTTTAGCGTTTTGAGCACTTTCGAGTCCGTTTCGGCCTTCCGGCGAAACACGAAAGTTGTTCGGAATGACGTTTTGCATAAAATCTCTTTTTGGTCAAAGTCGTGAAAATGTAATATAACGGGTCAAAATCGAAAGTCAAACTTCTGTATTTTTATATATAGTTTCAGCAGATTCTCGTAAGGGCATTTTGGTCATTTTCTGTCGAGTTTCAGGTCTCGGCTAAAACTAAAAAGTTGTCCAGAATATCGTTTCGCATAAAATTTAGCTTTATGAACCCAGTCGTGTAAAAGGTGGATTTATTGGGTCCTTTTTGGTCGGGTAGACTTAGAAATAATAAATGTATTTTATTAAAAAGTCCACGTAAAAGTCCGACAAGGACATTAGTAAACGTTAACGAACTATGAAGGTGATTTCGATTTATAAAATAATATCGAATAATATATTATCGTAAGTAATTACTTTTGAGGCCGTTTGTCGATTCTAAAAAAAACGATGAAAATAGTATATATATAAAATATACTAAGTGTTAAGGTTTAGAACGCGCAAGTGGATTTCTCATCACATATAAGTATGTATGCATATATAAATATATATATGTTTTCGTCATAATGATGTACGCATCGTTGCTCATATTTTGTACAAGTCACTGTATTGTAATCGAGCGACGTAAATATGGTCCGTGATCAGATCGTTACTGCTTCGTTTGTGATTTATTTGGCTTATTCAATCGTGATCGTTGATCAAGGTGAGTTCATAGTCTCGCATTTCAATCTTTTCAATGTTTTATAAACCCGCGAGGGGAATACATGCTCGTTTACAAACTTGTATATTTTACTACAGTACAATTACCTTTCAATACTTTGTGAGTTCATAGCCCCACCTTTTCTCTTTTAATGGTCTTTATAAACTGTTTTCGGGGTGAGGATACGTGCTCGTTTTACTACATAAACTTATTGATTTTTATACGTAAGCATTACCTGACTATTTTTACTAAATCTTGAATTGTTTACTACATGATTTGAGATCGCGAATACCTATATTTGAAACCGTGAATTTTAGACATGATTGTTTTACTACGGACACAAGTGTTTACAAAGTGTATGCTATCCAGATTAATGCCTGATATTATTGCCTAAGTACCTTCTCTGCCACTTAAGTCCCCTGTTTATCATGAACCGTCAGTTGCTAGTGTCGTGAGCGCGAGTGTTGTGGATAGATCTATCGGGATTGACAATCCCCACCTTTCTTTGGGGTCACAAGCTGACTTATGGTGCATTGAACATTTGAGGTATTACTTTCTAGGATGTTTGGCAGAACATCCTACTTTTATGGGGCAACTCCAATCTATTGATGAAGTAGTTAAGGGTTTCGGTGTCATGACTATAGTGCAAATAATACAACGTGTTGGACATGATATATGTGTTTTCTCTTGTCTACCTTACTTGTTTTGGACTTCGGAATACGTACTTAGTCCACCATACTTCGATCTTTAGTGGACCACTACAGAACATTTACTAGATTTATAAAATCACTACGTTGGATTTTCGAAATAACACTTTTTAATGTTGTAACCGCTACTTTCTTCTAATTATTTCATAAACTATTCCAAAACACTTTTACTTAAACCTATGAATATTCACCAACATTATTGTTGACATTTAGCATGTATTTTTCAGGTACTATTTTGCTAGTGGAGCATTGGGAGCATTCGAGTCGCGCGAATATATTTTTGAAGGCTTAATAACTTGTATACCATTCGACAAACGTTTTAAAATAAACAAAATGTTTCTATTGCATTATAAATGGGATCATTTGTAAACTCTGATTTTAATATAACGAATGAAAATTCTTTAAAAACGTCCTTTTTGAGTCGATTTCTTGTGACTATTCCCTTGTGCCTGAGTCAGCACCCCAATGTTACTATTCCGCTGCCGTCCGATTTTGGGGGTGTGACAGATGGTATCAGAGCTGAAGTCATAGAGAACTAGGTCGTTTTCAAAACCTAGACTATGACCATGTTTTTTTTTAAAATTTAGAGTCTATCCTTGTTTTATCCGATGTCCGTGCGCGCTTGCTCCCAGGTAACTTATAAGCTCTCTTTTGCATCCCTACTACTATTACATGTATAATGAGTATTTAATACTAGACTATGATTTCGTTCTCTTACGTCTATCATATGACGTCTTACTATTTACCTTATATCGGTCTGTTATATGAATATTGATCATTCTAATTTTCGTGTACTTCCTGATTTCTCGTTTTACTCCTTTGAGCGTCAATGCTAGTATTATATATGGATACCTATACATATGGGATAATTTCTTCTTGATCTCTTACGATTAACTCCAACCATTTACGCGACTTTACTTTATTCCCTTTTGATGATATCGAAAATTCGGCATATTTTGTAAATTCTACTAGTTACTTTACCATTCGACTCCGAGTTGGAACACTCTTCTATAGTAAAATATGCTTTTGAATCGCATATGTTGTTTTGTAATCCATCGTTTTGAAGTCTTCCAGTTGATGGGAGTACGACAATTAACTTTTCACCTCATACGTGTCACCTTGGAGCACCTACCTTTAGAACACGACTCTTTACATTCATTTTGTTGATTGAATAGTTCTTTACGTTCATTTTCTTTGACTACTTCTGCGTTCGTTCGGATATTCTTTATACTTGCTATTATCTATCGCTTTACAAACAATCTCGATGTCAACCCATAAACCATTTTGCTATCATTTTGTTGTCACCCTATGAGCTACTTCACGTTTACTTTATTGACTATTTCATTTCGTCATAAAACTATTTGATACATTTCATACATCACACTATTATGACAAAAATGAGCATCGCAATTGTCAAGAAACAATTTTCTATTTGCATCAAGTTTTGTGTGAGTATTCATAAAACGCGTTTACTTCTGGAAATCGAATCAGTAACCATAGCAACTAAGCAGACCTTCACTCCACCTTACTATATAAAGTCGACATAAAAAAAAGTGTTACAACTGACACGTTAAGCTGAAGGGAACAAATAAGCCCACTAGGAGCCGAGCCTTGGTCGCAACAATAAATATTAAACCAACATCACAAATCTTGAAACACCCAAGTTAAAAACAATTTATAAGGGAAATGCAAAGAGTTACCAAGCGTGGTAACGAAATTATCGAAAGGCATAAATAAAAATAACAAAAAGATTTATTGCCACAACATCCATTTATTATCTTAGAAATAAGATTACATAAGAACATAAAGGAAATACAAGTTTTATTACAACCCTCCCATAATATCTATTCCTTCCAAAAGAGATCTACGCCGATTGCAAGAACGATGAGGGGCACGAGAATTGCTAGAATAAAGGCCAAATACTAAAATCCTTCTTCGTATGGGAAGTAGGCAAGATAAATGCCGAGTGCTATCGCGGTCGCCATCGCCAAGATCGTGATGATGTGCAACATTTTTGAGGATTGGATAAGAGAAAATGTAAGTGAAAGATTAAGTGTTGTATAGAGAAATGGAGGAGAAAATTTTGTATAAAAAGGGGAAAAGTAACCGTTGGGGCACTGTTCATATATTAAAAAAAAAAAAAAAAAAAAATAATAATAATAATAATAATAATTATCTACACCTCTTCATCAACATTATTCCGGAAGAAATATCCGCATCTTTTTCTCCGAACCCGTACCTTCCTCAAGTGCCGCAACTTGAGCCTTGAGGACAAGGCTCTTCTAACCGGAGGAGACTGTAACATTTCCGTATTTTTAGGTCATTTTATGACGCCATTTATCTCGTCATTACTTCACCATTTATTTTATTTTAGTTTCGTACGCGTTTACTTTTAATTCTTATTATAATAAATTAAAGTCGCGTAAGCTAAAAAAAATTATTTATCAATAAAACAAGAGAAATATGATTTTTATACACTATTTCCTGACGTGAATAGTGTTGGTTCAGTTTTTATAAAAAAATTTGCGAAACATTTTAGAATAATTTATATAATATTTATATGAGTTTTAAATTTATAAATATTATTTTACGAGACGATTGACCCACTTAAACAATAACATTTTACCAACGATAAAAACATTATTTTATTTTTTTCGAAAGTAATAATTAACTTTTTATATTTATTTTTATCGGTTACGTAAAGTGTTTACGTTTCGCAATTTAAATTACATTTAGGCATACCCGGGAGCACCAATACCTACCTAAACAACTTATAACTTCAAGTAACACTAGATAATATCAAAAATACAAAAAAAAAACCAACTAGTTCTTTTCTCCCCTCCTCATTTTTCGTGACCTAACTCCCATAAGTAGAGACATTGAGCTCATTTTATCAACTAAGGTACTTTGTACAACCTATGACTAATTAATACATAGCTCATGACTAGTTGGTTTGACCACAACACTTCCTTATTTCTCTCTTTGATGTCCAACGTCACCCCCTTGTCTCTTTGATATTCTTGACTTGCTATTAATTCATTTGACCACCTTGAAATATTTATACTAGCATATACCCTCACTCTTGATAACACTTAGCAAAAAAATCAACTCTTTTCTTACTTTGGTCACTCCACACCCACGTCCCATATTAAAAACACACAAGCAATCCATAAAATTTATTTTACCACATATACAAGTATACTAAGATCATATCTAAGTCTTTCTAAGGAGGTTGAAGGCTTGATTTAAACATTTGCAAAGTTTAAACAAGTTTGAGTTTTCTTTGGAAATTTGGGTTATGGTTTGGTTCGGGTTGTGGTAAGCCGCGGCTAGGAACAAAAGGGACGAGACGGGTGCATTTTATTTTTCCGACTTTGCTCCGTATAGCTTTGTGAGCCTTCCTTCTATTATTATTTCGATTGTTTCGTTCATTGATTCGATATTTTTTTATATATGTGATGAAATCGATTGGAAATTGCGGCGTTAGTATATTGTGATATACATATTAAAGTAGATTAGAATGAATTACAAGTAAATTGGATCATTTTGATGAGTTTTTGGTTCGAAAAACTAGTTTAAAACGCATTTTGTATCGGGTTCCGTTTTGACCAAAAACAGCACCTATGTTTGGGGTTCGAGATTTTGAAAAGATGGATTTTGTTTATGAAATATAACAAAGCTTTCTAGAACAACACACACACACACACACACACACACGGGACATCTAACTTCCCAATACCGAAGAAACTGGAGTCTAGATCGATATATACACCTTAGTAAAAATAAGTCACCTTTTAATAACATATTAAAAGCTTGACAGATATAATTAGTTTAGCGTTTTTGAGCACTATTCGAGTCGTTTACGGCCTTCCGGCGAAACACAAAGTTTGTCGGAAATGCCGTTTAGCATAAAATCTCTTTTTAAGTCAAAGTCCGTGAAAATGTAATATAACGGGTCAAAATGCGAAAGTCAAACTTTTGAAATTTATTATATATAGTTTTCAGCCAGATTCTCGTAAGGGCATTTGGTCATTTTCTTCGAGTTTCAGTCTCGGCTAAAACTAAACAGTTTTCCAGAATATCGTTTCGCATAATTTGCTTTAGAACCTAGTTCCTGAAAAGGTGTATTTAGTGGGTCGTTTTGTCGGGCCAGACTTTAGAAAAAAAATGTATTTTTATTAAAAAGTCCAACCGAAAAAGTCAACAAGGAAATAGTAAAACGTTAACAGAACTATGAAGGTGATTTCGATTTATAAAATAATATCGAATAATATATTATCGTAAGTAATTACTTTTGAGGCCGTTGGTCGATTCTAAAAAAATGAAATAGTATATATATAAAATATACTAAGTGTTAAGGTTTAGAACGCGCAAGTGGATTTCTCATTACTACATGTTCGGGTGCAACTACTTCAAGAGGAATGGGAACCCTACGAGGCACTTTATTAGTGGCGGTAATCCTAGTTAAAGGGCACGCATTTCCAACTAAGGTGAAAGTCCTTCCGGTGGGTTTCCATTTATATCCAACAGAGTTAAACACTTTTCCAGTAGGTTTCTATTCTTTTCTCTTTTTATTTTTGTTAGAGGCAGATTTAGTACGCACATTCATACTATTCACATGATCAATTAACCACATAGCATGATTAGCATCAAACAAACATTTATTGCATACAGAACAAAGAGCCTGAGCACCTTTAATAGGATGCTTAACATGTTTATTATAGACATTTTTAGAATCAGAGTTTTGTTTATTCAACTTAGATTTAACTTTCCTAGATTGGACTTCTACTTTATTCTTCTCATTACTACTTGGTGGTCGCGAAATCCTATCATTCTTTGTATTGCCTGAAGGCTTTGATCTGCTAGCACTAGTAGAAGTTTTTACTCCTGTAGAAGATAATGAAGGTCTGTTAGTCATGTTGGGAATGTTGTTTGATGATGTGACAGTGTCAGCAAATCGAACTATTTTCTTCTTGTTAATAGACGTGACCGCAACTAATTTCTCACTAGGTTTGTGGATATTAGGGCAGGTATCTCTAACATAGCCTAACGACTCTTGAATTAGCTTGACATACATACAGGCTGAATAGGATGCACTATCTAAAGGGTTTCATGAGTTAGCTTGTTCAACTACTTCCCTAAGAATAGCAGCTTGTTCCATAGTATGCTTAAGATAGTATTCGTGAGCCTCCCTATTATTCTTAACCTTAGGAGCCAAAATTACTAGGTCAAGCTTATACATTCCTGGAGCAATAGTGATAGCATTTGATCCTAAGAATATCAGCTTGTTCCATAGTATGCTTAAGATAGTATTCGTGAGCTTCCCTATTATTCTTAACCTTAGGAGCCAAAATTACTGGGTCAAGCTTATACATTCCTGGAGCAATAGTGGTAGCATTTGACACTTGGGCAGCATTATCAACTTTGTCCTTTCCTTTTAATTTTCTAAGATCATTTTTTAATGCTTTTATAACACACTTTTTCCTGAAGTTGAGCATTTAAATCAGTAACTTCAACAAACTTTTGATTTAATTGATTAACCAAAGAGTCAATGTGTTCTTTAGCATGAACCCGTGATGGTTTAATTGAATCATAATGTTGTTTATAAGTTTGTTTCAAATGCTCATTCTCCGCAATTAGTTTTGTTACTGTATGTTCCAGTTCAATGTTGATAGTCTAAATTTCATCTAAGTCCTCTTTCACACTTTTACTGGTAGAAGTTTCATTGACACGCTTAACTTGTGTTTCAACTTCTTGATTGTCGTGTCTTTTGCTTGAAGCTCATCTTTCAAATTATTCAATTTAAACAATTGATCAAATAAAGGTTCAGTTTGGTTCACATATGTGTTATTCTTTTAAAAAATTTCTTTATTGATTTGCATTGCAATTTCAAGAGAAATGCAGTGTTGTTCAAGTTCAGAAAATCTTTTTGAAAATCTATTATACTCATCCTTTTCAACCATGTTATGTTGTTTGATAAGCTCAACTTTAAGTTCCAAAAACTTGTTACACATTTCCACATATTTCACAGATTCAATCATAGCCACAGAAGAATTCACATTTATAGAAGTATTCGGATCTACAGAAGAATTCACAACAATATTCACAATATCTTGAGCAATGATTTGATCTAAGAGTCGATCGTTTTCAATCAAAAATTGTTTCTTTTGAATTTCAAAACACTGTTTGTCTACATTATACTGTTGAACAACAACTTCCATCTGGTTAAAAACTGTTTGTACTTCTATTACCTCATTTAAAAGATCTTTATCAAAAACATTAAATATGTCTTTTATTGTCTTTAAAAATGGAATTATTTCATTTTGAAAAAAAACTTTAGTGTGTTCAAACCTTCATTCCCCTTCTATTAAAGCATTGGGTGTGATTTATTTTTTCACCACATTGTCAAATTGGCTAAGATGGTAATTAAGCTTTTAAGGCTTGTATTAACTAGGCTTACCTTAGGAAGTTCCCAATGAGCCTTAATTTTGATAGGCGAAGAAACAAATTGGTCAATAATAAGGTGTAAAGCTTGTTCATCAGACAGTTCTTGTTGTGGGACAAAACGATTACCAAAATCTTTAGATAATCGATTTAACTCAGCATAATCAATTGTTTTAGTGTTAACTTTATTTTGTAAGACCATTGGATCACTTTGTTTTAAAAGCATTTTGGATCGACTCTCTTCTTCAACCATCAAAGTCTCTTCAGAATCAGCAATTGAAATCACATTGGTTTCCTTAGCAATAACATTACCATCATAAAGCATTGGCCTAATCTGCTAAGCTTTCTTAAGATAGAAAGGATTTTGAAAACCAAGAGCTTGTTTCAGGTTGTTATCATAGAAAACTTATGGTTTCGTGAGCATATGCACAGTTTGCGCAGATTGAACCATTTTACAAAGAATGTTGTCCAGTTCTTTAACTTTCTTTTCCAAAGCAATTTTTGTATCAATATACTTAGTTTCTTTTTCCTTGGATTCATTTTTGAAAACATTAAATGTTTTTGTTAATAATTCTTTTCCTTTGATTGTTCAGAAAGAGTTTGTTTAAGATTGTTAATTTCTTTTTCAAAATCCGCAAACTGTGCATTTTTCTCCTAAATCATATAATATAAGCTTTTCTCGAGTACCTAAATCCACATTTTGTCTTTCTTCTAGCAATTTTACTCGTTCTTTGTATCTTTCAAGCTTAGCAGATAAGGTTTCATTGGCAATAAAATTTTCATTATTGATCTTGTTATAGTTAGTTACTTGATTTGACAGTTGTTTAAACACAGATAATATCAAGGCATCTTGTTGCGCAAAAGAATTTGTATCCTGAATAGCTGCATTTTGTGATTCAGTCAGATACTGAGAGTACAGAATGATATTACTATCACTATAAATCTCATTCTTTGGATGTTCCACAAAATAAGAAGGTTCAGAATACGACATCTCTTGCACACTTTGATTTAGCATATCATTATTAGTGTTTTTAAAGATTGGTACCTCGGAGAGAACATCTTTTCCGTAACTAGACAAATTGTCCATAAGAACTGATTTGGTTGTAGAGATCTCGTCACAGTTTGAATCATATGCATCCAAATCATCTGCTTGAAAAGCTGCATTGTGTGTGATGACCGACTGTGTAACTGGACCTTTTGCAATACCAGGATCTGCCAAGAATTCCAATTCTTCCTCATTAAAAACTTTACCATTTCTTTAAGCTTTGACCAATAGAACTTTTTCCCTGGGCCACGTAGCATCCCTTTTCCTCTTTGGCTTTGGACACTGTCTTGCCATATGATTCACAACCCTTTGTTGACCTGAATAATTTCCTCATGTTCCCGAAGTATTAGCTCTTGTTCCTGAAGTACCAGCAGCATAAGAATTTTGTCTCTCCTGAAGTGGTTGAACAGTCACCCATCCATCATGACTAGTTGCTTGTTGTCTTGGGTTTGATGAATTTCTTAGCTGATTGTTGGTAGATGGAAAACAAGAGGTGATGGCAGTAAACAGAAATGACATCATTTTGTTAATGGCATCAATAGGGTCATCTCCTTGCTTAAATACAGGAACTGCTAGACTGAAGTCTATTTGAGGAAATTCAGCAAGGTGTGTCTGTTGATTAACTGTAGAGACAGTATATTCAGTTTGAGGAACAAATTATGGTTATGGACACGCCTCTTGATGAAAAATTGATGAGTAAGCATTTAGATATGGTGCTGATGGGTAAGTAATTGCATGTGGTGTAGATGGATAAGTTGTTGAGTAATGTTGTGTGGGATGATTTGATCTATATTGATGAGACTAAGATGGTGAAAACTGTTGTTGTTGTTGTTGAAACTGGGGATTGTTATATGAAGACTGATAAGTGTTGAAGTGAGATGGTGTCATTT
>BQNB010143879.1:0-16932 GCA_026074375.1 Tanacetum coccineum | reverse complement strand
AAAGGAGAAAGAAGATCTGATTTTTGGAGTTGGTATGCTATGTGTGTCGTGATTTATGAGCTAGGGAGAGGGCTTTATATAGCCACAAAACCCTACTCATGATAAGGATGTGAAACTACACTTCCATCATTATCACAACTCTTATTACTCCTCCTTATCTTCACATAATGAACCTAGACACTTTCAAGTCCCTCTAGAACCTTCTCATAGCCGGCATAGGGATAAGATCACTTGAGGGCTTTGTCTAGTTCGATTCTTGTCCAAATGGTTTACTTAGAAAGCATATCGTGAAGTTTAAACGTACTCTAAATGTTTTAACGTGTGTGCCCCCAATAGGCTCACACACTTCTAGTCGTACATTGCGTATCCAACTAACATAACCCAACAGCTCCCACTTGGGAGTTGGAGTAGCAGACAACACATATACTAACGACGGAAACGTCTAGCAACACTCACATTCGTTTTTAAAACCAGAAGTGTCTGAGATCAAGTTTCATAAACATTCTCAGTAGCATGGTTATTTTGTCTTGCTATAATCATCCCTTTGTTCAAATACCGTTAAACCATGGATATGGATCCTAACTCATTCCATATAGTTTAACCATTTAGATTCTCGTTATAGAATTCAATACAGATATACCAAATGTAATCAAGTGGATAAACAAATTCTTTGTTGCATTACCCTTTGGGTTCGGCCAAACAATTATCTGATTAATTCTGGAGAGGCGCCAAGGTATTATTCTGCACATATCAAGTGGAGGAACAAATTCTTTGTTGAATACAAGTGTTGTGAATGCTGCTTCACATCACTTCCAATAATAGTCTTTATAACTACCATTTTCAGGACATCGTTTGACATAGAATTAAAAAGTGATATCCACACATACCAGAACTTGTTTGTATTCTCAAGTCTAAGGATGACTTAACTAACCATTTTCAATGTTTACTTATGACAACGGATCCAAAGTAAATAATCGAAGATTGAGGTGTCCAATATGCATCCCTTGTGAATAACATATGAGTTTGGATTGGCGAGAACCATCCATATATTCAAAGAATATAACCAACGCTCACATTTGCCTTATGTAACAATATTCCCATATTGTTAACCGACAATGGACATATTTAGAGTGATAAATCATTCAAGGATTAAACATGCAAATATAGGATAACAATTATGTATGAATGAAAACAAATACCAAGTATCTTTATTCATCAGAAAATAAAATTATCTTACAATCCCAATGATCCAAATACTAATAAAACACAGATTTACATGAGACTACAAGCTGGAAGCATTCTAATATTCCTAGTATGTTCTGAATGCTTTGGAAAGGCTAATGCTTTAGTAAAAGGATCAGCTAAGTTGTCATCTGTGTGAACTTTTCTAACTTTATATCGATTTATTCAATAACTTTACGAAGGTAGTGAACTTTGGCACGAAAATGTCTAGCCCTTTAGTGATTCCTGATTCATTAGCTATAGTAATTTCTACAGTATTATCACAATACATATTTATGGGTTCTTCAATTGTGGGAACAACACCAAGCCCATAAATGAATTTTTTAACCTAAACGGCTTCCTTAGAAGCATCATAAGCAGCAATATTCTCATCTTCTACAGATGAAGTTGTAAAGATGCTTTGCTTTGTACTCTTCCAGTCAACAACACCTCTATTTAAAACGAATACAGATCCAGTCTGAGACTTGAGGTCATCAGCATCCGTTAGATATCCAGCATCAGTGTAGCAAGAAACCCTGAGCTCTTATTTTATATCACCTCCGTAAACAAGAAACATATCCTTAGTATTCTTGAGATACTTCAGAATGTTCTTAACAGTAGTCCAGTGAAGATCACCTGGATTCTGTTGAAATTGGCTTGTTATGTTTTGAGCGAACGCAACATCAAGGCGAGTACATCTCACAACATACATAATAGAACCCACAGCTGAGGCATATGGAACATTTTGCATGCGCTTCAATTCAGCAGGTGTTGAAGCACCTTATGATTTACTCAGTCTAAGGTTATCTTGCATAGGGATACTTCCACGTTTAGAATTCTCCATGTGAAATCTCTTTAAGATTTTCTCAATATAAGCACTTTGACACAAACCAATTAACCGCCATGATCTATCTCTGTAGATCTTGATTCTAAGAATATATGCAGCTTTACCTAAATCTTTCATAGTAAAACACCTTCTAATGTAGGATTTTACATCTTGTAACATTGGAATGTTGTTTCCCATGATCAATATGTCATCGACATACAAGATTAGGAAAGTGACATTACTCCCACTAGCTTTTAGATATACACATGGCTCATCACGATTTTGAGTGAAACCAAATTTCTTTATTTCATCATCAAATCGTTTATTCCATTGCCTTGATGCTTGCTTAAGCCCATAAATGGAACGCTTCAGCTTGCATACTCGGTTTGGATATTTTGGATTGACAAAACCTTCAGGTTGCTCCATGTAAACCTCTTCATTGAGATATCCATTGAGGAAGGCAGTTTTGACATCCATTTGCCAAATCTCATAGTCATAGTACGCGGCTATGGCTATAAGAATCCTAATAGCTCTAATGTCTGCAACAGGTGAGAAGGTTTCCTCATAATCAATCCCTGGGGTTTGAGTATAGCCCTTCGCCACAAGACGAGCTTTATAGGTGTGTACAACTCCATCCATGTTGGTCTTTTTCTTAAAGAGCCACTTGCTACCAATGGTTTTGCCATTAGGAGGAAGTTCAACTAAGACCCAAACTTCGTTGTCTTTCATGGATTGCATTTCCACATTCATAGCATTAAGCCATTTATCAGACTCGGGGTCTAACAATACAGCTTTATAGTTAGTGGGTTCACTTAGATCCCCTAACTCATGTTCCTCAGCATCGATGTATAAACACATGTGATATGTGGGACGGCGTGTCCTTATGGACCTACGAATGGGAATGATATCACTTTGAGGTTCATCCATTTCTAGATCATCCTCTTCATGATTTAAGCTAGTGTCTATAGAAGGATGCGTATCTTCTTCTTGAATAATTTCAAGATCTTCTAGACTCCCACTTGCTTCTTGATTTATAAGACTATTCTCTAGGAATTCAGCATTCCGAGCAACAAGGACTTTGTTCTCGGGTGGGTAGTAGAAAGAATAACCCATTGTTTCCTTTGGGTATCCTACGAAGATACACTTAATAGACCTGGGTTCTAACTTGCCAGGCTTGGTAAGAGTATCTCGCTTAACAAGTGCCTCACAACCCTAGACTTTTAAGTAAGACAGCTTAGGGGCTTGCCCATGCCATACTTCGTATGGTGTCTTTTCAACCTTCTTAGTTGGAACCATATTGAGAATGCGTGCAGCAGTCTCAAGAGCATAATCCCACAGGTTACACTACTTTCGTTTATTATTTTTTATACTTTGTCATTTGTGTTAACATTTTTGTTAGTTTTAATGACGTAATATTCAAGATTTATATTTCTATGTATAAGAATTAAATGAGACAACATAAGAATAAAAAAGTCCCAAGGGCGCAGCGTTAAGGTGTGTGTGTGTTTAGGGGGAGGTCAGAGGTTCGAGTCCTGTGACCTACCTTTTTGTAAAAACATTTTTTTTTCTTTTTGAAACAGCTAAAGATTAAGCAAAAATAAGCAATATTAATAAAAGACTTAAATCCAAAACTTATTAATCCGCTAGATTAGATCAATTTAAAAGCTATAGTTTCCTAATTAAGTCGAGCTTGATTTAGTTAAAACTATTTGGCTTTTTGAGACTCAATTAGCAATAAGAAAAACTAAGAAGCTTGAAACAGACCTAGACCTAGACCTAATAAGCACTATTGACTAGAAATAAGCAAATCCAATAAGTTAAAAAAACAGTAAAAAGGAATCAAGACAGTGGACTAAAAAGAGGATTTAAAGGATTTATACCAAAGTTTAAGCTAAGATTTAGGAATAATAAGCAATGAGAAAAAGCTAAAAAACTGAAAACAAATTTAGATCTAGACTTAAACAACTCAAATAAGCTGGAAATAAACAAATTAGCTAAGGAAATAAGCTAGAAATGACAAATTACACTACCTTATTTTTGAACTTTTTAAGATAGAATGAATATTTGCAGCTAAGATTAAAGACTCAAAAAGGATTTTGACACAATAATAACTTGAAACAGATTAAACATAGACTACAATAAGCTAAACACATATCAAAAAAAATTACCACGTTATTTAAATAGACATGGTTCAAACATTGGTTTTCGCCACTTGTGTGACCAAATCTATGGAACTAGTCCGTCACAACAATGCTTACTGAACATGACTTATACACGAATGACTTTAAAGTCATAAAGAGCAAATGGACTATGTTTGGGTTGTAAACTATCCGTTTTAACAATACTTACCGAGCGTGACTTATACACGATGTCTCTTTATTCATGAAGAGACACATATCAGCTCTCTATGTTATACTCTTTAGCTTTCGATTTTTTACAAAGCAATTTTTGAGACTCAGTTGGTATCCTAAACAAGAGTTGTTTTTCATGTATTTATCAAGAGTAAAAAGCAAGAAAGGTCGAAAGGTGTTGTGTTGTGACAAAAATGGCAATTATTGCTATTACACAATCAATGTTGCTTTAAAAAGTCCTTCATCAAGTTTAATCATTAGCCTTATTGTAATGATTATATTTTTGTAAATACTATTAATTAGTTTTTCTATTAATACATTAGCTCATAACAATTTATACTATGTTACATCATATTTATTCTTTTGCTAAATTAATGTTTCACAATATTGTCTTATAAACTCTCTTGCTAATTACATTTATTTGTCTACATTACATCTCCAACAATACCTTAAAACTCCCCGCCCAACGGGCGGGCCTTGAAACTAGTAATACTATATTTGAAAATATACACACAAGATGACTAATAGAAAATGATAAAATTTTGTCATATAATGAGATCTTATATAAATGTCAAAGTTAAAAATAACTAAAACAGAAAAAATATTTAGCTGAATTTTTTTTACTAGAAATTGACATGTGTTAATCCTATTGTTTGGTTTAGTAGTAGCTTATAGATAAATAGATTAGACCTAGTACTACTTAGCTATTAAAAAAAATACTTCATTACACTAGAAATGATATAATACAAGGAGTTTAAGATGTGAAACGTACCCATCACCTATTTGGAAACGTCTGGCGGATCGAATGTATTGCGGGGCTATGCCAGCTCGAAAGGCGATCTCATCTTAGGCAGGGTAGCGATAGCGCTCACCTAATGTTTCAGCAACCCAAATTCCTCCAGGGGCATATATCTCATAGCGATATACGTGATCTACTACCCCACTGGAGACTCTGTGATACCAGGAACTGCTAATTGTAGTGCTAATAAACCAATGAGTAGTATCCATTCTTGTGTGTAGGGCCTCCTTCCACTGTTAACAAAGCGCTCCAAATTAAAGTAAGTTTCATCTGTAGTGTTTGCTTGACGTCTTGCTTCAAATCCATGCCGGAAGACAAATTCATAGGAGGCTCTATCTTATCGAAACACATGATGACGGATATCAAAATCTCCATCACTGCTTCTGTACTCGAGAGCTAAAGGTGAAGCAACCGTGCACCTGAGTATATAGAAGATGTGCCAAGAAAATTCATGCAGTAATTATTATGTAATATATATAGATTACATATACATATAAAAATAATAACACATTTAATTTATACCTAACATTGAAATAATATACAGACCATATATTATTTCAATGTCAGGTATAAATTAATTGTGTTATTATTTTTATATGTATATGTAATCTATATATATTACATACCAATTACTGCATGAATTTTCTTGGCACATCTTTATATACGCAGGTGCATGGTTACTCCACCTTTAGCTGACATCGAGTACAGAAGCAATGATGAAGATTTGGATATCCGTCATCATGTGTTTCATTTGGATAGAGCCTCCTATGAATTTGTCTTCCAGCATGAATTTGAAGTAATGCGTCAAGCAAACACGAAACTTACTTCAATTTGGAGCGCTATGTTAACAGTGGCCGGAGGCCTTGCTTTATTAGCACTACAATTAGCAGGAATTCCTGGTGTCCCTGAGTCTCCAGTGGGGTAGTAGATCACGTATATCCTTATGAGATATATGCCCCTGGAGGAATTTGGGTTGCTAAAACATTAGGCGAGCGTTATCGCTACCCTACCCAAGATGAGATCGCCTTTCCGGCTGGCATTGCCCCGCAATACATTCGATCCGCCTGACGTTAATAGGTGATAGGTACGTTTCTTTAATTAGAGCTTTAATTTTGATTAGTTCAATACATTCACTTGCATAATAATAATAGTGTGCAGACTGAACTAATGTGTAGGGTCGTTAATGAGTTGAACTCCATAAATTTATCAATCAAGAAAGTGTTCAAGCTTGTCAAGGAAATTGGTCGATAGCTTGGAGGTGCCACAAAAGACCTTTGTTTCAAGCACTACGAGAACTAATGTGTAGAGTTTTTGTTTTTTCATGTATATCTATTTTCAAATTGCTTTCGGTATGTTTTTAAGCATGATGTAACTTTGGGTTTTACTGGTATGTCTATGTACATATCAAATTTCTTTTTGTAGGTATTTATGCATACCTAACTAAATTATGCTTGAATCATAATAAGAATTGAAGAAACCATAAAACCACATATTTTGTACTCTATTTTGGTTTTACAGAACTGAAAATTTTAACCACCCATGTTGAACACGGGTTATGTGCTAGTTAAACCGTAAAATGTGCTTTTCGGGTTAGAATTGGTAAGTGCGTATCATATGGGATTAAATATAAGCAAGTAGGCATAATTTCGGGAATTCTAAAAGCATTAGAAAAATAAGTTGATATTTCTTACCTCAACCACACTTTCACTTAGAACCACTTAAATGAGCACATTTGGTGTCATAGTGTGTGCATCACTGAAATATAGAGATAGGACTGATCTTAGGTACAAGAGTGTTTAAATCATAAATCACAAATACGACAAAAGTTATCAGTAACACAATTTAACTTTTAACCATCAAATATCACAAGATAAACACGAAATCATACATATTCATTATCACCAAACACAAACATCACCTAAAGGCCACATATGTGACGACACTAACTTATAGCTACTTTCCCCACATTTAACATAGATTTTCCAGACTTTCAATACACGGCAAGTCTTCCGGCCTAAGGGATTGTTATAGACCTCAAACCCCGACCACACGTCGGCTTTGATATTTAGAGAACTCAAGCAGGGCAATCCCTGAACACATGATATAATGTAAAACTCGAATTTCCATCTGTTCCACTTGGCAAATTTCGTGACTCCACAGTCAAATTTTCTACTTTATCTATAAGTGGGAACTTCATATAAACATAAAATAATATTCGGACATGTCTAACCTGAGTTATAATCATTATGAAGGTAATTCAAGCCACAAAAAACACCGGTAATAAACCCGTTATCTACATATTGAGTAACACGAGTGGCTTAGTAATCATGGTAGGTTATGTTTTCACGTGCCCATTTAATTTTCCCGGATATCAGCATAATGAATAACAACTTTTGCTGTGTTGCAGTGTGTATGTTTTTTTTGAGTGGTTTAGACAATCTGTTGTGTTGAGTTGTGTGTATGGGTAAACCATATTACTTGTTGTTTTGAAATTGGTTATTCTTTAAACCCATTGTCTTGTATTTACAAGGTAGGTGATGGTTTTTAAAGATGAGTTATGAAGGCGGTAGATTGGTAGGAAAAAATGAGTTATGCAACCCATGTGAGTGTGTAAGTGTCACAATGACCTTACTGTAAAGAAAAAAATAATAATAGTCATAGATAAAGGAAATGTGTACTTTCATGGTAAAAAGTTATTTCTTCATAGACCAAAATTGAGATGGTTTAAAACAACTAGTAATTTTGCAATTTATTAGAGAGGTTGTGGTTTGAAATGTGTAATAAAAGAATCAACTTCACAAATAAAAAATTACTTCATAATCATTATATTTACTGCAAAACTAAAACAGTGCCCATAATATGTTTTCGAGTGAGTTATGAAGGGGTGATAAACGCATTGTTCCAACCCCACTAAACACAGGTCTTGTTCGTTGTATTTTTGCCTTAAATGCTTAGAACGCCCAACAAAACCTTAATTTTGAGGAACGTCAATTTAAGTACGGTGTCATTAAGTTTGGCTGCTCCCGATCAAAATAATTTTTTATTGTTGTTTTTATGGGTACTCATTGCTCCTGAACGCGGTTTACTATTCCTATAAGGAGCACAGTTTGGTGGATTTTTGGTCATGGTACATATGTTTAATAAAAAAATCGTATAAAATTTAGACAGTATACACTTGTATGGTATAGATTGTAGCAATTGATATGGATCGACAAGCATATGAGGTTGGTCTTCCGGCTAAACAAATAGTCGTCGTAGAGCACAAGATTGACTTTATCGAATCTCAGGCTCTAAAATCCCCGTCGCCACTTCAATCCAGGCCAATGAGTCATACATCTAGAAAGTGAAAGGTTTATATTACATTCACCTGCAACATTACCATGGATAAGTAAACGTGATCTCTATCACACCCTTACATTCCTCCAACGCACACAAAACCACTGAAAAAGTCAATTCCGGATCAACTAGTAACAAATATGTACTAAATGATTCCAGTCCTATCGTCACATGGCAAGTCTTCCGGCCTAAGGGATTGTTATGGACCTCAAACCCCGACCGCAACGTCGACTTTGGAATATTAGAGAACTCAAATCAGGGAAATCCTGAAAACATGTTATAAGGTAAAATTGGAATTTCAATCTGTTCGCTTGACAAATTTCGTGACTCCACCAGTCATATTTTCTTCTTTATTATAAGTAGGGAACTTATCATGTAATGATTGCATGTTTATAGGACTTAAGCTGAATGTTTTCAGTTTTTTCAAAGCTCGTGACTTAGAAACTGGATGCACTACATTACGTCAATATGTAAGTGAGACAACATAGGAGATTCAACATGAAGTCCTGTGGATTTTTGAAATTCGAGCCTGAGTGTACCGAGTTTAGGCGTGATTAAAGTCAAAGAAAATACATGATTAGGTACGGTCCAATGACAGGTTTTCAGGTTATGAAGGTGGATACGAGGATCTTCAAGTCCTAAGGCATGTATTAAGTTAAGAACTTGAAGATTAGGGAAGCACCTATTCAGCTCGTTTAAGTGATGGCAGGTCATCCAATCTAAGTTATTCATGTGTCAAACTTTTTAGCATTGGCATCAGATTCATATTATCTATAGATAACCATGCGTTGTTCACCTCTAAGTCAACGAGTGCGGTAATAACCTGCATCAGAACCCCCCCCGAAAACAGAAACATCAACGTCATTGATATACTTTTGCATATACTGCAGTCTCATAACTTTATTGGGGGGGCTTGTGGTTATACCTCATATAGGCATCGCATAGTATAAAAGATTGTTATTTCATCTATCCCTTGTATATAAATAGTTTTGATAAATGATATATTTTGACATTTTAATCTATGATAGATTTGACGAAATGTAAATGAATGTCAACACTTTGTTTACCTTCAGTGTATTTTCCATGAAAACCATATATTTATAAATTATGGTAATTTAATATAAACCACACTCAAATCCACTTTTAAATTATAAATGTCCTGACAAAAAGTAATATCGCATGCATATTCACATTCATAAGAGAATAAGCGAAGACATTGTAAGGCCTCTTCCTATTCACACGCTCTCCTCTCAGGTCTAGTGGAATATTATTGAAAAGGTCTACGTTTATTAATATTATATATTTAGATATGATGCAGTAGCCATCCAAGCTGGGACAGCCTAGAAGTCGATTTGTTGCTGCCAGTCCATCGCCAATCCCTTATATTCACCCGGCACGGCCGCCTCCCTTGCCTTCTGGACCAAATCATATTTCGAAAAACCGTACTTTTGAGCTTGTTTTTCCGGTCTTTCTATTGTTTCTTGATATATATTATATCAAAATAAAGACAATTATTAAAGCCGTACACACAACATGGACATTCATAAAAAAGTTTAAAACTCATATTGGCTACCAAAAGTTATTATTTCCCAATAAACACCATAGAGTTGATATAGTATATGACAAAAAGCATTAAATTATATCAAATAATGGGTTTTTGTTTCGGCTTACATGTGGGCTTATGAACTTATTTGATTTTGGCTTATATTTCTAAGCCCGGCTTATTTTGAGACTTCTTGGGTTTATTTCAAGTTATTTTACCGATGACTTTCAAACCACTCTGCAAAATTCATCTACCTTCTGATTTCGATAACTCTAAGAAAGCTTTCTCTTACAAGGTTGCACTTAATTCTAGTGACTCATTACTGGAGAGCCTTATACTTGTTGCAGGACTCATTGACCATTTACATGAAAAGATCTTACCTGATCCACATCCCACCGTGGTGGTTTACCATTCTTCTTGCCATCACCAAACCTAGAAGGTGTAACTTTGTCCTCTAATAAGTACCGTGAAAAAGATCTTACCCGATCCACATCCCACCATGGTGGTTTACCATTATGAAGGTAATATAAGCCACAAACACACCGGTACTAAACCGATCTAAATCTGTTGGTAATATTAATTGCAAAGAACAAGAGTGTTTGATTTATCAGGTTAGAACAAAGAGTCAAGAACGGTTGACATGTTGTGTTTTTAGGTACTTAAGAAAATACACATAAACAGTTTTCTTTTCCGAATGTGCATATGTGGGGGATGGCAGCTGGTAAATAATAGTATATCTTTAGGGTTGAAGTAATAAGTGGTAATGGGCTTTGTTGGGTCAAGCTGTGTGGGCTCAAGTTCTATTTGTGAAAATATACATTTATGAGCTATTTTATGGTTGTTAAACGCACACGAACGTTTAAACGGATAAAGTTTTTTGTTCATGTTGGTTTATTAAAAAAATGTGTCGTTCATGTCCGTTTGTTATTTACGAACATAAAGGAATGCAGAAAGACAAACATGAACTAGCGATGTTTTATAAATGTTGTTTTGTGTAAGAACCAAATTTTAATATTAGGTGCAATTTCATATTTCTCTTCATTTTTTTTTTTGGAATTTTCATATATACTCAAACATGCATTAAAAACATTGTACATTATACAAGCAGAAAACAACAAATCGGTTACTTTATCTATTATTAGTAATCTGAACTAATACTCATCATGAATACACTACAACAAATTGGGCACTTGTTCACGCTTTTTTCTTCACACTTTATGAACCGTGAACTTTTATTTCTAAGATATTCACACTTAAAAGTGCACAAACATTATTCGCACTAATAAGCTTGATATCATAAAAAACTTCACACTTATAATTGTGAAAATAAAAATTCACACTTAAATATGTGAGCTAACATAATTATATTATTGCCTTGTGAAAACTATAACAAAACCTCACATTTTAAGTGTAAGTAAAAATTTAACTTTTTATTAATTACATTCATTCATATCCTTTTATCCTAGTCTAACACACTTCATCAGTAACCAAACAACCACCAAAGTATTATCTCTTTCATCCATGGCGAATCACCATCAGTAACCACCAATTCATCCATTTCTTTCATCCATGGCGAATCACCATTGGTAACCACCAATTCATTTCATGTTATGCAAACGTAAACCCTAACGTCTCGATTTTGCACCTTCGTTTTTGATTGGCTTTTGAGGTATATAACTTACTGAGTTGTTTTTGATCGATTTATACTTAAATGTTTACCCTGGGTTGGTTTTTTGATTTTAAACGATAGACTCAGCATCGATTGATGGAGATCTCTCAAATCTGTACATCTAACTCATACGTTCGTCGGTTTCAGGTATTTTTGTATTAGTGATGTTGATTTTAGGTTGGTTGATTGAAAGGTGTTTTGATGGAGAATGTCCCTTAGCATAGCTCATTATTGTGACTGAGTAACTGATGTCCTATTGCCACAACGTGTTGTGACAGTTGTTAGCAGTGATTTATTCTTGGTTATGAGAATTTTTTTTTTTTTCTTTATTTTGTGTGTAAATAAGTAGAATGGTACAATGTTTTTTTCGTAATGTGAAAAAAGTTGAGGAAAGCGTTGCGTTGAAGGAGTTGAGGTTGAATACGTTGAGGTTTATGCAGTTGTCTCATTTGCAGAGATGGGGAGAAAGGGGAAAATCATTCGAGTTTGTGTGTGTTAGCGATGAAGGCCTGGTTAGGCTTAGGAAGATATGGTGGGACAGAGAAGGATATGAAGGTTAGTACTCGTGCAGCGATTAGGGTGTCTAGAGAGTTGTTGGTGATTGTGTAAATGGAGAAGGGTCTACTGTGAGGGTTAAATTGGTTGGTGAGTTTGTGTCTAATAGCAACATTGTTGCTCTTTTTTTTCTCTCAAGAGCAGGATGAATGTATCGATAAAAAGGTCTAGTTTGTATGCTATTTTCGAAATGGTTATGTGTGTTTTTTTTTTCTTTTTATTATAACGTTTTGCTTTATAGAGGAACCAATAAGTGTTTCACTATCACAATTAGTTCTGAAACCAACCTTGATATGTTGTATTATTTGGATTCAAACACATATTACTTAGTCGGACTAATATTGCCCCCTACGTTTTCATGTTTAAGGGTGTTATAGGCATCGATTACTTAAACAGTTTTTTAGAAAACAATGAAATTTTATGGAATACCCTGAGTGTTAATTTATTTATGAATGGGAATACTAATGTAATAATCATAATTTCATATTTTTACAGGAAACAATCAAGGATGATGTTAAAGATTCAGTCACGTGGCCAGTTCGAATCGCTATACTGATACTAGCAGGCGACTATAGGTACACCTCTAGTCTAGAAGTTTTACTTGCATTGCGTCTTCAAACATATATGAACGAATAGCTATATGAACAGAAATGAGTCAAACATGTATCTTTATACGTGGTCAACGGTTTAAGTAAAAGAATGTATCTTTATCTGATCCTTATGCCGCATTATTCGTACGTTCACTTCTTGCGAAAATGAAAAGCAGCAAGACAATTGTAAGAAAACCACAGTATCACTTTAAGTCTTGTTTGTTTTCCATGGTTTGACGCGATTCTACTTTTCTGCATATATAGAGGTCTAGTCCATATAGCCCCTCTTGTGATATTTTCTTCTTTGTTTATATATGCTCTTATCAGTTAGAGGTAAGGCTATCTTGTAGCCTCGGTGTACATGAGGTTATGATTTGAATGCTGCTTGTCGGTGCGTTTTATTTACTGATATTAGAGATGATTGAAAAACTGATTTGGCTAAATTTCTACATAAACTGATTTGGATAGTTTGTATAGTTGGAGCAATGGAATTGTCCTTTACTTGGAAGTTTCTATGCTGATTGTGTTGTTGCTCAATCATTTAAGTATATTAAGATATGTGTTAAAGTGAGCTATATATGTATGGGTCAACCTGATCATTGGTATCTCTGAGATTAAAAATGAGTTATGAGGCAGGTGATGGTAGTAAAAATGAGTTATGCAACCCATGTGAGTGTGTAAGTGTCACAATGACCTTACTGTAAAGAAAAAAATAATAATAGTCATAGATAAAGGAAATGTGTACTTTCATGGTAAAAAGTTATTTCTTCATAGACCAAAATTGAGATGGTTTAAAACAACTAGTAATTTTGCAATTTATTAGAGAGGTTGTAGTGTTTGATATGTGTAATAAAAAAATCAACTTCACTAAATAAAAATACATACATACATCATTATACATATACCCTTAGGCCATTAAGGATGAAGATAAGTCTTTGGAGAGCGCACAATCTTCGTCAAGAACAATGGCAGGGGAGTCATGATCAACCGACTTATGATTTTTTACCGCATTAACATATAAATTAGAACTCCCAGAATAACCACTATTAGGACGAGGCGAATTAGCAACCTTCTTATGATCTGCCCCTTGACCCTTGTTCAAAGTAGCTCTTTGAAATCTTGTCTTATTAGCGTGAAGCTTGAATTGACCCACCCAAATTGTACATAAATTGTTCACCAAGCGATCAACATTAAACATGTTGATAAAACAAACAAAACCAAAACATTTATTTGGGCATATTAATGAAATTAATAATGAACATAATTTTGTTAAGAATGATTATGATTTACCTTGGTTAATGTGGTAAACATTTGTTGGTGATGGCAAATTTTCTACTGGTATTTGGTTGTTTACATATTTTTTACTAATTTATGATCCGTCAATTTACAAAAAGTATTTTTCTTTCTTCATGAAAATTAATATTGTCAAAAAGTTTCCTGTTATATAATCTTATAAACAGACGGTATCAACCAAAAGTAGTAATTTATCATGTTGTGAAAAGTGTGAAACTACTAAAAAGAAAACAACAAATAGCTACAAAAGAAAAAAAAAGAAAAAAAAACGTTTTTTTATGTTTATCTCACCATAATAAATGTATTTAAAGTTAATTTTTAATTGGTTATACTCAAAAGTATATATTTTATATAAAAATGATGTTGCCATACATTATAAAAAGTATTTATAACAATAAATAATGTATCTCTATTTTGTTTTTATAACAATAACTTTCAAGCATCTTTCCATGTTGTTAGGCGTTTACTAAAGGCTAATTTATAGTATGTTTTAAATATTATTAAAATAGTTTGACAAAAATAACATAATAGTATAGTACAAGTTGTTAGTACATAATCATTATTCAGAGAGCACACTAAGGTGGTGTTTGTTTTTCATAAAGAGCCTCTTAACAGTCTCTTAATCTGATTCATTTAGACACGCTTAGACATTTGGCTCATTAAGTGCGTTTGTTTTTTTTCTTTTGTTCAGACGCGGTCAGAGGTTGAAACATCTTAACCAACTAGATGGGGATGGGGGTCTTGATACCTCTTCACTCTTTAGTCTTTACTCTCTTTTTTCTTCTTTTTATCTTTAGTTTTTTTTGTTTTTTGTTTTTTTTCCTCTTTGTTTTGTGAGATATTTTTTACTCTTCGATGATGTTTGTTTATTAAGAGGTTTTGAATCAGAATCCGATTCGCACATCTGAATCTGAATCTGATGCACAAATGTCTAAATATGAATGAAATGATATTGTTTGGTTTTTACTTTTTAAATGTCTGAACGATAAAAGTACAAATGAGTTTATTTTTAAAATCTGTTTTATTTGTACCAAACATAAACATGTTCAAAAATTATATAGAGCATTTTAGTCATAAAATTAACATAGTTGTGTAACGTGAGAATAAAATGTCTTAAAAAACATTCAAAATTTTTTGTCGCAATTTATTCTCACAAAGTAGTTGTATATTATACTCGCATTAGTTACACATCTTCATTATTTTGCAAATTGTTACTATCATTAACTTTACAATCATAAGATTGAGAAAAATAAAATTTCATAATATACTTAACATTGTCAATTAACAATTAAAATACTTTTTAGCGAATAATTTAAGCTCACGTGCAAATTACACGAGCCACAATTTAATTTTACAAACTAGTTATATATTATTACTATTGTTTGAAAAACTTTTAAATGTTTAAGCATTATCATCATTAGTATTTTGAACATTATCTATATAATAAAAAAAAATCTTTTTAACATAGTATCAATATTAAAAGAGAGTAAAAAAAATATCTCACAAAACAAAGAGAGAAAAAAAAACAAACTAAAGAAAAAAAACAAAAAACAAAAGTAAAGAATGAAGAGGCATTAAGAGACATCAAAACCCCCCATCTACATCTAGTTGGTTAAGATGTTTCAGCCTCTGACCGCGTCTGAACGAGAGAAAAAAAACAAACGCACTTAATGAGCCAAATGTCTGAGCGCGTCTGAATGAGTCAGATTAAGAGGATGTTAAGAGGCTCTTTTTGAAAAACAAACACCACCTTATTTTAATATTGATATTACCTTATAGAGAATTAATTAATTTTTTTGTTAAATAAGTGATGTTCAAAATACTAATGATGATAATGCTTAAATAATGTTCAAAATACTAATTTTTTTTGTGGCCCGTGTAATTTGCACATGAGTTTAAATTTTTCACTAAAAATTATTTTAATTGTTAATTGACAATGTTAAGTATACTATGAAATTTTATTTTTCTCAATACATGTGATTTTTAAATTAACGACGAGAATATTTTATCTTTTAGTAGACGGTCATTTTTATATACTTTTGACGACTTTTAGCAAGGTTTTCAAGATCGGGATCTTACTCATGATCGTTTTCGTCTTTGCAAGATCGAGATCGTAAAGTCGGATCGGGATCGTAAGATCCTATTATAATGTCATTGTTTTAATAGTCTTTTTAATATCATACAAATCTACAAATTATTATGTATCAAAAACACAAAATTATATGAATGTATCATAGAAATGTTGTTCTAAATTATGATTATGAAATGTTTAAGAAGATTAACATGTTTTTTAAATTCTACAAAACACAACCCATAAATTTGTAGGTTTTTAGTTTGTGGTTTGAGAAAAGAAAGATCGGATCGGAGTAGATCTTAAGATCATATGTTCAAGATCGGGATCCTATAAGATCTTAAGCATGCAAAGATCCTATGTTCAAGATCGGGATCATATAAAATCTTAAGCATGCAAAGATCATATGTAGGATCTGGATCGTTTTTGCTTTGTAGTATCGTAAAATCGTAAGATCCTAAGATCAGGATTGGGATCTTAACAACCATGCCCTATAGGGCTGTAAACGAACTGAACGTTCAGCGAACCGTTCGTAAATCGTTCGCCGAGAAATTCGTTTATGTTCGTTTATTTAATAAATGAACGAACACGAACAAGAATTTTGGTCCGATTAGTTAAATAAACAAACGTGAACAAACACTTCGTTCGTTTATTTACGTTCGTGAACGTCCGATTATG
>BQNB010143878.1:0-12706 GCA_026074375.1 Tanacetum coccineum | reverse complement strand
TATTTGGTCCTTCATTGTTTCTTCTTTCTTCATTTCGTCTAATAGGTTTTGTAGTCTTCAAATCTGTAATTCCCAACAAATAACGAGTTTGAAGGCGAGATCATCCCATGTAGCGATTTTCGTCTCGGCACATCCCAACCTTGCTGCTAAGTGACCAGGATTTTGACACCTCACACAGACTAGTATCGAGACTCACGGACCTTCGATTTCAAAACCCTTAGACTTCCCGTTTATACATAGAAAAACTACAACTAAAGCAAATTAGTCTTAGTTCAAAAATATATTTAAATTTTAGAAAAAGATATTTTAACATATTTATTTATTCAACAACTATATATATACATTATTTTTATTTTTATTTTTTTTATTTTATCCACTCTTTAAACGACTACCACATCGGTTGTGAGCCGGCAAGAGGTAATGGTCTTATTTTGGTGTAGGCCCCGCCTTATATGAAGACTGAAACATCGGTTGTGAGCCAACAAGATCCAGTAAACTGACGGGGATATTGTTTCTACTTATTAATATACATCATTATATTTTTTTTGCAACATTTATTACGTAGTATATAGAAAATCTCTTTTTTGAAAATTTAAGTATATAGTTGAACTAAGACTAAATAAATTAATGTTATCGACTACATTAATAAAGCTTCAAATTCAAAAATTGTTGATTTAAGTTTAATTTTCGAAAATAGCACTTATTATTAGTCAGGTTAGGAGCTTATGGGAGAAAAAGCCACAAACTACACTTATGAGCTCTTAAGATTTCCAACTAATCCTTGTTTAGCATCTAACTCATAATTAACTCTATCATTTCTCATTCTTCACAAATTTAAAATCTTTAATAAAAATATCCGCGAATGCTTAGTCTAAAAGTTAAGGGACAAGCTAAAACTCAACACGCTCGATCGAGTCAAAATTTATTCTTATTCTACCCAGCAGGAAAGTCAACATTGTGATAAAACACTTATTTTATTTTTGAAAAATTTTAAATTTTTTTATTTTTTTGGTATTTTGGTGGTAAAAACGAGATTACATGAAAACAACGGCTGTATGTATAGTCAAATCGATAGACCCCCCCATACTAGAATTGAACATTTTTCTCAATGTTTTACGAAGGGTGTCTACGTAAATCTTAAGCCATTTATTAAGTATGCTTAAAGATAAACGTTAGTCGATATGATTTGGATATTGGATTCCCATAATGAAGATGAGGATTTGAAGCTCGAGTGAACGAAGGACAAAACCATAAGCACGAGAGGCTTCAAAATCCGGGTAATCCTGGACATACACAAAACACAAGAATGGAAGAGGCACACCTCCTCGCGTTACACTTATTAGAAAATAGAAAGAAGATAGAAGGATAAGCATGGGTTGCCTCTCACGAAGCGCTTGTTTAAGGTCACTTAGTTTGACTCGTCCCCGACAACCATATGTGGTATGTTTGGAGATCCGCGACAACCATATGTGGTATGTCCCCTCCAAAGTAATGCTTAAGTCGATGACCATTCACCTTGAAGTTTGGCCCGTCGGTTTGAGATAACTCGAAGGTGCCATATGGAAATACTTGGGTAACGATGAATGATCCAGTCTAACGGGTCTTAAGCTTGCTCGAGAAAATATTTAATCTAGAATTAAAGAGGAGGACTCGATCGTCAACATTAAAAACGCGATTCTTGATCTTGGAGTCATGGATCCTCTTTGTCTTCTCTTTGTAGATAAAAGAGTTCTCATAGGCTTGATCACGAAGTTCATTTAATTCATTCATTTGAACCTTCCGGTGATCGCCCCCGGTAACAAGGTCATAATTGCAATGTTTTAAGGCCTAGTAGGCCTTATGCTCGAGCTCGATGGGTAGATGACAAGCCTTTCCGTACACCAACTTGTAAGGAGTGCATCCGATGGGTGTCTTAAATGCGGTATGGAAGGCCCACAAGGCATCATCCAACTTATCGGACCACGAAGCACGGTTTTTACCTACAGTCCTCTCAAGAATACGTTTCAAACCACAATTTGAAACCTCAACTTGCCCACTTGTTTGTAGGTGATACGCGGTGGAGAGACGGTGAGTAACTCCGTATTTAAGCATGACCTTTGCAAATTGGTCATTGAAAAAATGGGTACCGCGATCACTAATGATAGCACGAGGGGTCCCAAATCGGGCGAAGAGAGATTTTAAGAATTTGCAAACAACTCGGGCGTCATTGGTGGGGAGCACTTTTGCTTCAACCCATTTTGACAAATAATCGACGGCCACAAGTATATACTTGTTCCCTCATGAAGACGGGAATGGTCCCATAAAATCAATGCCCCAAACGTCAAAGATCTCACAAAATTGGATTGCATATTGTGGCATTTCATCCCTTTGTGAGATTTTTCCTTGAGGTTGACAAGCGTCACATCGGGTGACCAAGTCATGGGCATCTCGGTAAATAGTCGGCCAATAAATTCCGGCATCAAAGACTTTCTTAGCGGTGTAGTTGGCACCATGATGTCCCCCTATGGGTCCATTATGGCAAGCCATGAGGATATCATGGGCTTCTTGGCCAAAAACACACCGCTGAATCACTTGATACGCACAAATCTTGAACAAATAGGGGTCGTCCCAAAAGTAGTTCTTAACATCCTTGAAAAACTTATTTTTTTGTTGGGACGACATCCCTTTAACAACAAAATTCCCCGCATGGTAATTTGCAAAGTCGGCAAACCATGGGGTACTATCATCACCATGAAAAGTCACCATACCAAGTGTCTCGAAAGGAAATGTTTCTATAATTTCCTTTTTCTCAAGCTCACTTTGGTAGGGGTTCTCTAACCTAGACAAGTGGTCGGCCGCTAGATTCTTCGCTCCTTTTTATCACGGATAATGACATCAAATTCTTATAGTATGAGAATCCAACGAAGCAATCTCGGTTTAGCATCTTGTTTAGCGAGAAGATACTTAAGAGCCGAGTGGTCCGTATACATTATTGTTTTTGATAAGACAAGATATGGCCGGAATTTCTCGAAAGCATACACTACGGCTAAAAGCTCTTTTTCTGTAGTAGTATAATGAGCTTACTCGTCATAGTCTTGCTCATAGTGGAATCGTTGAAAATGTTTGGTCTTACGTTGCCCCAAGACCGCACCTACCGCGAAGTCACTAGCATCACACATAATCTCAAACGGTAGGTCCCAATCGGGGGCAACTAAAATTGGTGCTTCGGTTAATTTCTTCTTAAGCGTATTAAATGCTTCGATACATTCTTTAGAGAAGAAGAACGGGGTATCTTTTTCCAAAAGATGGGTCATTGGCCGGGAGATCTTAGAAAAATCTTGAATAAATCTACGATAAAACCCGGCGTGACCTAAAAAACTTCGAATGCCTTTAACGGAAGTCGGATGAGGGAGTTTAGCTATAACATCAACTTTAGCTTTGTTGACCTCAATCCCGGACTTTGAAATCTTATGTCCCAGAACAATGCCTTCTCCCAATTTAGAACTAAATTAGTGTCTTCGCAATGTTTGAGCATTTTGTCAAAATGGGAGAGGCATGAAGAGAAAGAATCTCCGAAGACCGAGAAATCGTCCATGAAGACCTCCATAGTTTCCTCGATCATATCATAGAAAATGGCCATCATGCACATTTGGAACGTACCCCCGGAGCAATACATAACCGAAAGCATGCGTCGAAAAAGTTCCATAAGGGCAAGTGAAGGTGGTATTCTCTTGGTCTTTCGGGTCAATTGGTATTTGAAAGTAACCGGAAAATCCATCTAAGAAGCAATAGAATTCATTTCTGGCTAATCGTTCAAGCATTTGGTTCATGAATGGTACGGAAATGGGCTTCCACGGGGCATCATTTAGCCTTTAGGGTAATCAATCAAACACGCCACCCGTAACTACCTAGTCGGATCAACTCCGTTTCCCTCTCTTGTCACGATGGTCATTCCACCCTTTTTGGGCAACACAATGGACGGGCTCAACCCACGGTCTATTGAGATAAGGGTAAATCAAATCCGTTCAAGAAGTTTGATAACTTCTTTCTTGATAACCTCATGAATTTTTGGGTTAACCCTTCTTTGATGTTGGACCGTGGGTTTAACATTATCTTCCATCAAAATCTTATGAGTACAAAACTTCGGATCTATTCCCTTAATATCCGAAATCTTCCAAGCTATGGCACGCTTATGTGATCTAAGAACCTTAAGAAGAGCGGTCTTGTCCTCATCTTTTAAGTCTTTAGCGATTATGACGGGTAATTTATCGGTACCCTCCAAAAACGCATACTCAAGATGAGGTGGTAAGTCTTTGAGCTCAAGCTCGGGGAGTTCATCACTAGAAGGTTCAACGGTCTTAAGTTCCTCAAATTTTTGTTCTTCCGGAGGGAGGGTGGAAGATGGGTCAGAATTAAGCAATCTTTCAAGGGTGAGAAGGTCTTCTTTTGGATCGAAGTCGGCATCATCAATTCCTGGTGGAATTGATTTGCTAGTAAGACAAGCTTCGATCTCTTCCAAAATGAAGTCACCTCCCTCAAAAGGAGTGAGAGAGGGGGGAGAAGTAGAAAGGATTGGTTCCAAAGTTGGGGTGGGATTGCCACTCTTGGAAATGTTCGAAAATCCAAGTACTTCTTGAGCAAACTCCTCACAAGCTACGTCGATAACATCGACTCGGTTAACCGATTCAATAGTATTGTAGGAGAATGTCTTAGTATCACCAACTTTGAATGTTATGGATTGGTCATCATGTCGAAGGGTCATTTGTTCACCGTGAACATCAATCAAAGCTCGTGCCGTCCTCAAGAAAGGTCTCCCGAGAATCAAAGGAACCCGAGGATCGGCAATATAATCAACGACTACGAAGTCGGCCAGAAAGAAAAATGTTCCAACTTTCACGAAAACATCCTCGGCAATGCCGGTTGGAGTAGAAATCGTTCGGTCGGCAAGTTCAAGTATCATTCGGGTTTTGGTCAAATCCGGGAGATTTAGCTCTTTCCATATGGAGAGAGGCATTAGGTTGATGCTTGCACCGAGATCGGCCAAGGCTAAGCATTCATCCATCTCCGAAAAATCACACGGTATAAGAAATCTACCGGGGTCTCCAAGTTTTTCGAGAAACTTTTTGAGGATAACCGCCGAGCAATTTTCATTCACCGGTGTCTTGATTAAGTCAATTATCTTATCTTTGTTATTGAGAAGCTTTCTAAACATTGGTGCAAATTTGGGCATGTGTAGGAGAGCATCCGCGAAACTAAGCTCGAAATGGAGATTCCTAAAAATTTCCATAAATTTCAAAGCTAAAAGATCGTCTTTTTCACGGAGCTTCTCCTTGTTAATCCTTGAAGGATAAGGTATGGTCGGTTTAGCCTTTGGAGCAACAACGGGCTCATCAATTTGAGTTTGAGTTTGGGCCACCGGAGGTTGGATGTTTTCGGTGCTCGGTTGCACCGTATCCTTTGTCACCTCGGGTTCGTGTTCCACCACCTTAGGAAGAGAAGAAGGCGGAGGTGGAACTTGAGGCCCATCATAAGAAACACCACTTCGGGTAGTGATTGCTTTCAAGTCACTTTTTGGGTTAGCAACGGTGTTGCTAGGAAGAGAACCCGAGCCCGAAGTAGAGGCGGTATTGGTATTCATGAATTTGGTAAGCATGTCCTAAAATTGGGCCTGTGTTTTGCATGTTTTGGTTTTGGTTTTGCATATTTTTCATAACTGCATCATTAGCTTTGATGTAGTTTTGAAAGTCATCCTTTGACACACCCGGAGCTTGGTAAGCCGGGGGTTGATAAATTGGACCTTGGTTGTAATTATTCCCCCGGTTTTGATTGTAACGGTTTTGATTATTTCTTTAATTGTTTTGATTGTTTTGAACGGGAGGAAAACCGGGAGGTCGAATTTGATTTGCAATCATCGGGGGACGGTAACCGGTATTTCCTTGGTTGTAGTTAACCGCGGCGGTTTGTGAAACGTATTAATTAAAATATTGTCCACGATAAACTTCCATCGGTGGCGGGACAATTGACGTAAGAATGGGAGCACCACCACCAAGTTACACCAACTTTCCTCGACCGTTTTACGGTAGCGGGAGCTAGGATTGGTTTTTCTTATCGAGAAAGCCAGGCTTTCACCAAATCTTAAGTTCGCAACATCGGGTGAAACACCGGGGGAGAAGAAGCTCGTACGCACTTTGCAATAATCGTTTTGCTTCATGAATAACGAATCTTGGATTTTATCTTCGTTGATGGCTAAGCATCTCGAGGCATTTGTCAAAAATTAACCACCCGCGGCGGAATTCCACGAACTTGACATTAGAGTTCAAAGCATTGTAGAAAGTATGAGTTGATGTAAGTCCGAGAATACCATGATGTGGCATGCACAAAATCTTAATCGATCCCATGCCTCACAAAAGATTCATCAAACGTGGATGAAAGTGGTGATTTCATTTCGAAGGTTTGTTGTTTTGGAGGGAGAGAAAAATTGGTTGATAAACTTTGAAACAAGATCATCCCAAGTAAGAATCGATCGAGGGGGTTCTTTTTCGAGCCAAATTCGGGCGGCCCCCTCGAGAGAAAATGGAAAAAGCATAAGCTTAATCACTATTCAAACGTTTGGGAACTTCAACTAGAAGTGAGCTTGTGGAAATTTCAAATGTGACATGAGAGCTTCTTTAGCATGTCTGAAAAATTGTTTATTTTGCCACAAGATAGCAAACCATTTTTTAAGCTCAAAGTTGTCCGCGGTTATCGCGGGAACAACGATTGCGTCCGCGCTACTAGTAACTCTCTTGGGTGTTGAGCTAATTGCGTCATAGAAACGTGTAGCGGCCATCGTAACTACGGAGACTTGATTTTCAATAGGTTTCTTCAGATCAAAATGTTCATATTGCGGTGTTTAACTTTTGTTGGAGACGGTTTACGGGTAGAAGAACAGTGCGCATCACTAAATATGAATAAAACACAATTATTTTATTTTTTGGTAACCGGAAGTAAAGTCCACGCAGCTCTTTAAATTACGCCCAAGAAAGCGAAGGAATTTCAACGCGCGAACCGATTTAAAAGCGTTCTTCCTTTTTGGGCGATGTTCCTTGGATTAAGCCCTCCTTATACCCCCTTATAGTTTGTAATTCAAAGGTGAGCCGATTATAACGATTAACAACACGTTTTGTTTTGTTGATTTTTTTTCTTTTTTTTTGGTATTGTAAATACTTTAGGAAAAGTATTTATAATGATTTTTGTGTTTTTATATAATGAAAAAGAAAATCAAGAAAATAAAATATTTTTGTATTTTTGTACTTTATATATTCACAAAATAAGCAATAAACTTCACGAGGAAGGTTCTTCAAGGCACAACAAACTTTACTTCGATAATCGTATCACAACCTTCCCGGGTCGTTTCCCGACGAGGCGTGAATTTGAAAATCAAAGTTACGTTCGTGATAGCGTGTTTTCAATGGGTTCAAGATTTGGATTGGATTCTATTTCTACAAATATGATATAAATGCAAGCAACGAAAATTTGAAAACTAAAGCCTTTAAACATTAAAAAAAATGAATAACAGGAATTAAAGAAATGCGGCAAATAAGCAAGTATATCAAGATTAAGCCCTAAAAATGCAAATTTAATTTCTAAACCTCTAAAATAAAAAAAATAAAAAAAGAATTAGGGGTTTGATTTAACTGGGTTAGGGGTTAAGGGATGAACTATGTAATTGGTTCGGGGTTAGAGGGATTTAGGGTTTAGAGGGATGAGTTATGTTAAGGGAGGAAGGAGATGATGAACAGTAGGGTCTGGCGGGAATTTAGGGGATTCAGTTTATAAGTTGACACATTTGGTCCTTGTTGTTGGTTGGTGATGACATCGTTAGTCCAGTTTAAGTCCTTTATGTCTTGCAGTTAACAGCCGTTTGGTTTATTTGTTGTTAGGCTTAAATGATGTTTGGGCCTCTTTCTTAAATAAGCTTTAAGCTTAGTCTTCTTTTATGCTTAATGGGCTGACCTGGCCCACTAAATGGGTGTGGGTTGGCCCATTTAGCATTTCTTCGATAACGGCTTCGTCTTTGACTTTTATGTTTGACTTTTCGGTTGACTTTTCACGCTCTTTCTATTCTCGTGCTCGATTTTGTCGTTTTGGCTTTGTTTTTGTCCTTTTCTTAGATATCCCTTACTTGCATAATATAAATGCTAAATACACAAATACAATGTATTTTTGGTATGTTTTTAGTCTTTTAGGCACGTTTTCCTAGGTAAATGGTATGTGTAATTAAGCACATACCAAGTTTCTTCCAATGATGATGGCTAAGAGTTGAGTCCTGATGAAAATCAGGGTAATGATGACTCTGATGCAACTTCTATGGATGAAAAAAATAATACACACCCTGAGGGCACAGTTCCACTTGAAACTGACGTTAAAATGATTTCTATGAACACACAAATTAAATTCTGGTGGTTAGAGTTTCCATCCAACACTACAAGAAGTCCCTCTAAAACAAACCAAATGCCCGCTAGTTAAATACTTTTGGGATATGAAGGAAAAGTTAATATGTGTTGAAAAAGTTGTTTAACTATCCAATCTTGAATTATGCAATTTTTGGCTTCATTTCTGCGCTTAATAAAAGTGTTTAGACACTGCCGTGTAGGTGACCGTGGAATCTTCCGAATCTGACATAACTGTATCTGAAAATCCAAAATAACTTATATTAGTATTTAATATAAGACTCTTATAGTAATATACATTTATATCATAACATGTATATCAATCATGAATATCAATCATGCATGCATCTAGCCTAACCGACTAATGCACAAGTAGTGTATGTATGTATGTATGCATGTATGTCCCGTGAAAAACCCCTTTTGTATATAAGCAATGTTTGAAAACGGTTATAGTCCAGCAAAAACATTTTGACCTGGTTCTCTATAACCTTGGCTCTTGATACCAATCTGTAACACCCCCAAAATGGCTCGCAGCGGAATAAGGGTCCGGGGCATGTCACATCTTAGATCAATAACACAAGATATATATAGAACGACCATTAAAAGTCGTTTAAAACTGATACATTGGATTTAACAAACATTTGTTACAAAAAGCCCGAAGCTTAACTTCTTCATTGTCCATATTACAAAGATACTAGTTCATAATACATGATTCCCAAAATATAATGCAACCATATCTTTAAGCATGTCATCCCAAAATACAAAATCACCAATGTATCGCTTGCACCTTGTGCTTACTGACCTCCTGAAAAACATTGCTTTAAAACGTCAACAATAATGTTGGTGAATTCATAGGTTTGATAAATCGTATAAAGTTGGACCACAAGATTTCCCAAGTGTATGATAATGCAACAGATGCAGAAATCATATAAATGTAATTACGTTGCTCTAAGCTCATGACACTGAAGCTCGACATAAATATATGGCAATATATAATTGCCCACATTGCCCGTATTGATGTTCTAACCCGCAACATCCCTAATCCGACATGGTATACGTTCGTTTGCCTAGTGATAGCTAATCACCCGAACGGGGTTGTCAAACCCAATAGATCTATTCATAACACTCGCGCTCACAGTCCAGTAATTGACAGTTCATGATAATGGGCTCAGATTGGGTTATCGCTACTTAGGCAACACGTAATCATAATATAAAAGTATCCACTTGTGTCCAGTTATAAAACAATGCATGTTTTCCACCCCAAAACTTATAAAACAAAACCATGTAAAATGTGGGGCTATGAACTCACCTTGAGTTACTGATAATCCAAATATCACAGATAGCGCGTCACGTAAATGATCGAATGCAACCTAAATTAACATAGGTCGTATAAGCACTAATCGCTTTGATTAACTAACATCATATACAAGTCTATGTTAGTTACATCATACTATCGTTCGGGCTATCATAATTTAAGAGGTCATGTAGTGACGTATGAGGAGCTAGGACACTTTAAATCGTAAATCCAACAACTCGTCGATACGCCACCCCGAAGAGGCCTCATTATGAAACTCCCTAGTAATATAGTACTTTGATAACCACATATAATTCTATATAGCTTCATCACCGTCTATTTGTAATTTAGAAATCGTTGTTATAGAGTGAAAACGTTTATAATTATCGTTTTAGTAAAACTAGCATAACTTTCCCGTTTTAAACCCGTTTCTCGCGTTTCTTACGTCCACGTTTTCGTATTAAGTCGAGTTATCAATAATTGACATTTTCATATTTTTAGTCCCCTGATGAACAGTAATTTTTACTGTTCACATCAGTTATAAAGTTATTTTTATAGTTTTAGTTATCGTAAAACCCGTAAACGTCGTATTTTATTCGTTATAGCTCTGTTTTTAGCGATTCTTTCGAGCACGTTCTCGTAATTGAAAGTTCTATATATTTATGAGGTTTACAAAAATTAATGTTTCTGTCATGAACAGTAACTTTTTATAAAAATAGTTTTATAATAATATTTTTATACATTTTAAGTATATAAACTTGCGTAATTCATAACTTCTTCGTTTTTAATCAAAAAATTACGTTTCTTATTGTTTTGGAATCCTAAAAATATGTATAATCTGTTAAAAATACCAAAGTTTCTGTTTTGTATAATTTTTATAAAAGTTATTTTATAAATCCGTTTAATTAACGTATAACTCGTAATTAGCGTATCTTTTTCGTTATTAATCCGTTTTTCGAGTTTCTTATCTTTTTGGAATCGTCATGAGACGTATTATTTTTATAAAATGTCAAACCCACTGTTTGGATTTCGAATCCAAACAGCCCCTTTTGTGTCTTTTATATAATTAATTATATACTTGTTTTATACATACTTTTTAACAATTTAAAATACCACAATTTCTTTATAACTCATAATATACTTATGTCATATATATTATATAGTCCAAGATCCATAACTTGTCCATTAGTCCAAGATCACAAGTTCATAACCTCACATAAAATCATAACTTTCCTTAATCACTTTTAATCACTAGTTTATACTTAAATATTTTCTACTTAAACCAACATGTTAACATACTTAAAATCTCATTATTCCATGATATTACCAATCACATATCATATGAAAAAGTGTTAAAAATCATAATCATAAGCAAGTTATTCATTTAACATGTTTAAAACCCTAAATGGTGATTTAACTATATAGAACATATATACTTATAAAAATGAGAAAAGTAAAGACATAAAGGTTTATAGATAACCTCAAAGTGATGTATGATGATGAGAAATACAATCTAAACCCTTGTTTAGATTTTTAAACCAAGCTTGCAATAATAAAAACCCTAGATTAGGTTTGAAACCCTAATCTTACTTTCTATGCTTCAACACTTGAAAATGGTTAACCAATGCTTGGAAACATCTTAGTATATCTTAGGATGGATGTGTGTATGTATGTATGCTCTTAGAAAATCAAGGTATGGATTGGGTTAAAGGGGTGTTTGATGCCGTAGCTATAAGAGAGGAGGAAGAGAGTGTTTTTGTTTGATTTTTAGTTAACACTTGCTATCTATGTGCTTCTCTATGAATACTTGCACATATATAATCTAAATGGTCAAAAAGATTGCAATAGTGGTCTTAGAGACAAGTTTCATGGTCTTAAGGAAGAAAAATTAGTCAAGTGAAACATAGCATGGCTATGTTTAATGAGTTAGTGAAGTACAAAGACCACTTGCAAGATTTTTTTTATTTTTCTTGTATCTATTGCTATAGATCCGGCCATAGAGTGATATAAGTGACATAATTTTGTAAATTTTATGCATTGGGTATAAATGTGGGTATTTGTTGAAGCGTAGAAAAGTATTGGTGGTTCCAGGAATGCCTAAACGTATTTTATCGCGAAACGAAATCAATTTACGCAACCAATAAAAATACAATGAACAAAGTTAATAATTATCATCAAAATAATTACTTAACACTTGCTTGATATAAACATTTAATTGTTTGACGCCCGTTTACATTGAATGATAATTTTTAGCTTACGCGATTTAAACTCAATTCATGAAATCACAAGCAAACGCGTACAACACTAAAAATAAATAGTAGATTTATCGACGTCGTTAATGACTTGAAAAGACAGGGTGTTATATCGTTGGGGAATTATACGACAACCCGCTCGTGCTTACCAAATCAACATGTTGAAAAAAATAATGTATTGTTGTATAATGTTACATAACACGATTTTGGAGGACGAAGGATTTGAAGTGAATGTGAGAGATTTGTTCGTTAGTCCAACGCCGCACATTCAACGAACTTGAGTGGAACACATCTTAGGAAATCAAAAGAGCTTCGAGATAGAAAAACGCACATCGATCTTCGACAGGACCTTGTGGGGGCATCTATGGAATAATCATTAGTTTGTAATTTTAATTTTATGTAATGTTTTATTTTATGTAATGTTTTTTTTAATTTAATGTAATGTTTTTTATATTAATGAATTAAATTTTAGTTATATTGGGTATTTTTTTTTAATTAAGTAAATTAAAAAAAATTGGAGAACGGCACCAAAAATGTGGTGCCAACGGATGCCCCAACAAATATGGTGTCGTTCAGTTTCTGATGCCGTTCTTTATTTTACTGACGTGACAACACTTTTTGAGAACAACACCAAAAGAACGACACCATACTCTTAGCTTCTCTATTAATAAGAACTTATTATGAGAAACGAAACATCTAGTGATGCATGAAACATGAAACAATATTACAAAAATCTTGTGATGACACAC
>BQNB010143877.1:0-13883 GCA_026074375.1 Tanacetum coccineum | reverse complement strand
CACTTAGCTAGCAAATCTTATAGATTTGCATGTATATATGCATGTATTCGTGGTCTAGGGGGCAAAGAGAAAGCAAGGTGGTTAATATCCATTGTGTATTAGTTTAGAGGAGACAATTAGGACATGTATTTAATGGATCATGGATGTACATGTACTTATTAGGGTGATTAGGAGACTTTTGCAACAATTAAATCACCAAGGACGATTTCCTTGTGGGTTTACTTACCCGAATTCGGAAATCAAAGGGTATTAACACACGATTCTATTTAATTTCTTGTCTAGGCGTTTAATACGGGTATTGGTTTGTGTCTAGGTAAGTCTAGGTATTTCCGGGGTGCGTCCAAATGTATTTTATCGCGAAACGTAACCCTTTTACGTGACCAATAAAAATAAAATACGCAAAGTACATAATTATTCTCAAAATAATTATTTCTTACTTGGTTGATGTAAACCTTAATTTATTTGGTGACCGTTTACATTCATTGATTATTTCTAGTCTACGCGGTTTAGCTTAAAAGTAAACATTAAAAGTAAACGCGTATCGGACTAAAATAAATAGTGATCATTAATATAGTCGTACAAAGACATGAAAAATGAGAAATGTTACAAATCATAACAGCTTTTTCATACATTTAGAGGACCGCAAAACTTTAAAATTCTTGATTACAAACTTTAAGGAAAAACATCTAGAAAGTCATTCCAGAAGAAGCATTGGAGCCGTTAACTCATATTATTTTCTTTAATGGATTAAAACAGATAAGTAATTAAAACAAAGACATAAGCATTTAAAAAGAGCAGACAAGAATGAGCAGTTTTAAGCTTAAATAAGGCAGTTTTAACTTAAAACACGATTAAATGACTTCTAAGCCATAAGCAAGCAATAAACAATATTAATAAGCAATTATAAATAATAAAAAGCAGAAAAAAGCAAGGAAAGTAAATAAGCATAAGTACTAAAAATGGGAACTTACTAAAGCCTTTGCTCAAAACAAGGCTAAATGCTCAAAAAGCTTATTCTACAAGCTCTAGCTTGTTGTAAACAAGCTAGTAGGGTCCAATAAGCCCATCCCAATCTGGCTTATCTTCCACATTAAGCTGAGGCAATTTAAGAGTGAGAACTTAGTTAAGCTTTTGAAAAAAGCTTAACTAATTTTGACATGAGTAAATGAGTTGATTAGCTTATGAAAATGGCTTTAGAACAAAAATTAAGCTTAAATGCATTTAAGTAAAAACAGAATTAAAACGACAGAATTTTAAAACTTAAAACTTGAATTTCATTAAAACTTAAAAATTGCTTTGAAAATTAAAGTACAAAGTAAAGTAAAGCAGTAAATAAGACTGAAAAATAAAGCTAGACTACTCCTAAATTACATGAGTTTAAATGTCGAAAATAAGCCCCATTTTATAAGCTGTTCATGAAGCTTGGGGTGTGTTAGTTGTGTTTCTTGTGTGAGGGCTTCAAAAGCTTAATCATACCCATAAAAAAGTCTTGTTCTCCAAGCCAATTCATCACAGCCCTTCATATTTGTCTTCAAATCATCACCCAATAAGAATTCGAGGGATTGCCAACATGGAATTGGATTTATGTGAAGTGGGGTAGTATGGGATGGAGACGTTTTGTTTGTATGTTGCAGGGGAGAAGTGGGGAAGACCCTGAAATAGTAAAAAAGGGTGAGAAATTTGGTTTTTTTTTGGTTTATTGCTTCTTTGGGGATAACGGGGGTTACTCCCTTGTTTTGGGTGGATGATAGCACCGTTAGTGCTTAAGGACTAACGATGTTAGTCCTTAAAGGACTAACAGTGTAAAGTGTCAGTATGCTGTAGCGATTAAATAGGTTAACATGCTATGGTGGTTTTGATGGTGGGCTGGTTAAGTTTCTGTTTATAAGAGGTGTTGGGCCAGATTTGGCATTTTGGCCCAAATTGGTTATGGGCTATTTTAGCTAAGGGCCTTTAAGCCCATGGTCTCTAATGTATTTAATGGGCTGACCCATCCCATTAGATGGGTGCGGGTAGGCCCATTAAATATTTCTTCGATATCGGCTTCGGTTTTGACTTTGACTTTTCGGGGTTGACTTTTTGGTTGACTTTTTGTCTTTGACCTTGACTTTTTCATGCTTCTTCCAATCCCATGCTCGGTTTTGTCGGATTTGGCTTTGTTTTTGTCCTTTTGTGAATATCCGATACCTGCATAGTACAAAGCAAAACAAACATATATTTGGCAATTTTATGTCCGTTTTTGTCATTATAGTCATATTAGCTCGTTTAATAGTAAAAGGTATGTGTCATTAAAGCACATACAAAAATCTCCATACTAACTATGTCGTGTCCTCACGCAATGGCATAAGTAAACACTTTAGAAAACCAAGAATCTCAATCCCCCTCGACTAATTACGTCGAAAAGCAACTAAGTGTTCATCAAGAGGAATTAAAGAATCAATAGCTTTGAAAAGCCCCGTTTTAACCATTTTTAAATATTTGCACTTATTACCACACATATTTTTGTATTTTTCCTTTTTCTCAATTTTTAGCAACTAACATGTTTGACTTTCGTTATTTTCATAACTTTTAGAGTCATAGAATAAGGAGCACTTTAATCTTAAAATGCCCCCAAAAGGATAAATTCATCGTTCCCGATTTTTCACCCGTCCTAAATTAAGCTTAAAAACGAAATCACCATTACATACAAGCTAAGATGCTAACACTACTTATACTTGTACCTTGTGAAACTTTTCGCTCCCGACAATTATTATATCTTAGGTGAATGTGCTTATTTCAAATTTCAACCATAGATAAAACGTTTTGCAAAATTTCTATGCTTCACGTTCCACCCAAAAGTAATGAGTTTGAAGGCGAGATCATCCCATGTAGCGACTTTCGTCTCGACACATCCCAACCTTGCGGCTAAGTGACCAGGCTTTTGACACCCCACAAAGACTAGTATCGGGACTCACGGACCTTCGGTTTCAACACCCTTGGATTTCCCGTTTATACATAAAATAATAACTTAAAACGAAATAGTCCTAGTTCAAAAGCATATTTAAATTTAAGAAAAAGAGATTTTCCCTATATTTATTAAATCATGTTTATTACACTTAATATAATTACACATCCTTTAAACTAAGGAAAATCTGTGACCTTTAGAAGGCTGCTAACATTGGTTATGATCGGCAAGATGCAACAAACTTTATCTGACCACATTTTTATTATAGTCTATTACCCCTCATTTTTTTTAACACTTAATTACTGATTCTTCTGGTATATAATATAAAATATATAAAAAATCAAATCAATGATATAAAAGATTCAGGAAGAGATATTCCGGGTCGTATGTCCCAACGAGGCTGCACTTGAAATTTACCTGGTTTTTAAAAGAAAATGACTGATGAAAAAAATATGATAAAACACTGATATAATTATAACTAAAATTAATTAAATAAAACTTAATTTAATCTACGGGAAACAAGTATAGGAAATGGGGATCTTAAATACTACGGGAAACAAAATTAGTTATAGGGAAGTCCTAAAATTAAATCTAAATTAAATACGGGGAACAGAATAAGGTATCGGGAACCCTAAATACTAAAAATTTAGAAAATAAATGCTAAATTAAATTAAAAATCAAAATTAAATTCTAATTAACTTAATTTGAAAAATAAAGAAAACTAGAACTAAAACGGAGGTCGTTTGAATGTAAAACAAAAGATACTAAAACGTACCCGTAAAAACGTGCAAAACTGAAATTTAAGAAAAATTAAGCCTATACTAAATTTTATATTTTTCCTAGACACTAAATGACAAAAGAAAATTTTATAAAAAAGAAAAATATTTTTTTATTAATTTTTGGATTTTTTATGAATTTTCTAAGATTAAAAACTAATTAAAACTAAGTAAATAGAAAAAGACAAAAAATTAAAGTTATAAAAATTCTGAAAAAATAAAATTAAATAAAGAAAAAGTTAACAATTCTAAAAATATAAAAATGCCCAAAAGTTACTGTTTAAATAAAAAGTAATTAAACTAATTAATATTAAACCTAATTAATAATATTTAAATAAACTACTAAAGTTACCTGGGACTAACAGTGAAAAGACTGAAAGGACAAACGATGTAACACAAACTGACAAGGGGGATAACAAAGTTAACTAGAAAAAGAAAGATTACACAAATGGTCCCTGAGTTGGACCCCCGATCACAAGCTTAGTCCTAAATGCTTATTATCAAAAACTTAAAAAAGCAAACTTATTCAGGGGCTTATAGGGAACATTTTTCATAACAAGCACATAAGCTGAATCTCAAAGAATAAGCCAGAAGTGTAGCTTTTTAAAGCTGCAGAAGCTTAATAAGCTTTTTAGCTTTTTTTTTCTTTCTTTTTGGGGTTCAAGCCAACAAATAAGCTAGAAAACTATAGGAATAAGTTACTAAGGCAAGGGGAATCCTAAATAAGCTATATTATCTAGAAAAAGCCTTAAAATAAGCTGGAACACTAATAAGCTATAATGACAGTTTGTATAACGACAGAAATAAGGGGACTTTAAGGCTATATTAAGCTAATTAAATAAGGCAAACTAGTTGAAATAAGCTGCTAAAACCTAATACTGATACCTATAATCTATATTAAGCGAAACAATAAAACCTAAATGCTTAGTTTGGAATAATGCTAAAAAAAGGCTAAATGCTGGGGCTCAGCACCAGAGAATTAAGGCATGGCTTAAGGCTTTTTGGGTTTATATAACAATAAGCTCATATGAGCTTAATTATAAAAATAAGCACAAACAGATTAACATGGATAGAAGTGAGCTTATATTCAAATTTAAAGCTATTAAGGTTTGGTAAAGCTGCTTGAAATGTGCAGAAAATGGGGTTCTTAAAAAAATGCAAGCTTAACTGACTTATATGGGTTCAAATAGAAGAAAGGGCAAGGGACTTTGAAAAGAGCTTTTTTGTGACTAAAAAGGGTTCTAAAACAATTTGCTTAAGCTGCTTAGGCAGCTTAAGGCTTAAGCTTATTTTTTGTGTGAAAATCTTGACAGAAAAGAGAAAGAGCTTAAAGCTCAAATTTTCTATTAAAAAGTTCAAAATGTCTGGTCTAATTAACCACACACACTCAGCCAAAAGTGGCTGAGTGTTTGTGGCCCATGACAAACACAAATTTACCCATTTTACAGTTGACCCAAACACCCCCTCAAGTAATAAATTCGAATTTTTAGCCTTTTTTAATGAAGTAATGGCCAGAGAAATGGATTTAAATTTGTTGTTTAATAACTTTAACAGCCTTTATTAATAATTCAAACAGAATTAAAGGATTATAACTTTGACAATGGAAATTTCAAAAACACTCTCAACTTTGATTATTAAAAACAGAAGTATTACAACAATCACTCTTAAATAAAACTGAATTACAACTAATGCTTCATAAAAGATTTTTAAAATTAAAATTACACTCAAACATAAAAAAATGGTGTGTTTTTTTCGGCTTGGGCTTCTCTTCCTCTTATAGCAGCTCAAAATTTCTTGGGCTGAGCTGGATGTGAGTGTGCAATTGCTCCAAGGCAATCCTAGCCTTCCTTGGCCTTGATTACAATCTCAGCCATTGATGGGTTTACGGGGTTGAGTGAAATGAACTGGAAAGGAGGTTATAGGGGCTGTGGGTTTGTGGGAAAGGGTGAGAGTGAGCTGTGGGTGTGTACTGGAGAGGTGGTATGGGGCTAAAACAGTGGGGAGAGGTGGGTTTGATTTTTGGCGGGTACGGGATGCACAGTAATATGGTTACAGGTTTAAACGTATTCTTTGGGGAAGAGGCAACTTTAGTCCCTCACCTTTCTATCTCTTTTCATTTTCTATTTCAGCCCCTTTTTTAGTTATAAAAAGGTTTAGAGAATAACACAAATGGTCCCTCTGTTTTGTATAAGAAAAGAAATAAAAAGAGTTTAGGGAAATTGCACTTTTGGTCCCTGCTGTTTTATAACTAAAAGAGATAAAGAAAGTTTTGGAAAGTTGCAATTTCAGCCCTTGTTTTCTTTAAACCATTTTTCTTTTATAAAATAACTTTCAAAATTGGCAATTTAAGCCCCTAAAGTTTTATAAAAAAGGATTTTGGGCTTTTGTTGGGCTTGGGTTTGTGTTGGGCCCATTGGGCTTGTATTGGGCCCACTGGGTTTGGGTTTGGGCCCAATAAGGTACAGGGTTGGTTATTGGGCTTTTTCAAGCCCAATAAGGTTATGAAGTGGGTTTTGTGTGTACAATGGCTGAGATTGGCTGTAACTGGGCTAGGATTGGGCCTTCAAAGTCTTCACAGTCTTTGTCAATTGCACACAAATGGGCTGTTGTAATTGATTGAGGGCCCATTTGGTCTTCACAGACTTCATAGATATACTATTGGGCTTTCCCGGCCCATCAGATGGGTAAAGATTGCATTCAATAGTATTCTTCAGTTCCGGCTCCGTTTTGACTGCTGATTCTTCAGTATGTGACCTCTGACTTTGCATTTGGATTTGGCCCTAGATTTTGCACATTCTTTTCATTCCATGCTCAGTTTGTAATATTTTGGCTGTTTTCTGTCCTTTTTTGTTGATAGCCACTTCCTGCACAATACAAATGCAAAACAAACATATATTTGGCAGTTTTTGTCTGTTTTTGGTCATTTAAGCTCGTTTTTAGAGGCAAAAGATATGTGTAATTAATCACTACAAAACCCCCAAACTAGGGTATGTTTGGACCTCACTCAATTTTATGAAGTAAACACGTAAGCCCCGTTTTCAACCATTTTCATTATTACTCAAACTACAACTAATAATTTTGGATTTCTCTTTTTTAACAAGTTTTGACTTTCTTTATTATCAATACGGGATCATAGAATGAGAACGTCCGCATAGTGATCTACGGAATTCCTGACTGATAAATTTCATCGTCCCTGATTTTTCGCACAGTTCCAGCAAAGCATTAAACAAGAGTCAATGTCGATATAATTATATGTTTAAGGCCTCATACTTATGACCTGTGAATTTTCAACTCCCAACATGGATATACGATTGAATGTGTGTACTCATTTTAATTTAACCATAGATCAACTTATTTTCATAGTCATAATTCAAAAATGAATCACGACTCAAAGCAACAACTTATTAAGACTTTGTAACTTGATTTCGAGATTTAAACTTTAGAACTTTTTGCAACATTTTTAATATCATAATCATAAGTTCTTTAAAGCTTAGGAATGCGTTGCTTAGTTTGAACCCCTACCTCGTGGTTAACGGAGCAGGATATCACAACCAACGACCGATGTTCTTAGTTTGAAAACCCACCCCGTTGCTAGCGTCTGTGAAATCACATCAACACCTTATTCCTCATATGCTAAGGATTGTGTCTTATTTTGAACCCGCACTAGACCCTTTCTTCCAGTGAGTATATCACGACACACCAAAATCCCTAGAAGCAAAGACTTCTTTAGTTTGAACCCCCACCTCGTGGTTAACGTAGTGGGATATCCCCCCCCCCAAACGAAAAAAAAAAACCACCCAACAAAAAAAAAAAAAAAAAATTTTTTTTATTCCCCCTTTTTACTGCCTCCATACTATCAACTGCATGCTCATTGGCAAAATTCAATATTCATGCATTTTTGCATTCACATATTCTTTCTGCTTCTTTGGCATTTTATCTTTAATACTACAAAATCTCAGTTTTGAAAACTCAAGATTACAAATTTGAAGCTTTTTTCTGAAAACATCGATTAACTTAGTTGAATTAAATTGAGAACGTATGATTAGGCGGATATAAGTTCACTGAAAAATAACAAAGGAGAAAAAAAAAAAAAAAAGTATAAAAAAAAAGGAAAAAAGAAAAGAAGTAAGGGGGGGGGGAAAAAAAGAAATTAAAAAACGGGGAAGAAAACCACAAGTTACTTTATAAGTTTTTAGAAGAATCTTGCTTACACATAAACTTGTAGTTAAACTCTATCATTTTCTCAGTTCTCACATGTATTAAAATTCAAAGCTAAAGAATACCCGTGAAAGCTTTGGCCTAAAGGAACTAGCTAGGCTCAACACGCGCATCAAGTCAAAAAATATATTCTTAATCTACCCAAAAGAAAAGCAAAACTGCGACAAAACACTTATTATATTTTTGAAAAATTGTCAATTTTTTCATTTTTTTGGTATTTTGGTGGAAAAAAAACGGGTTCACGTGGTAACAATGCTGCAGGAAAAAATCAAATCGAAGATACCCCCCCAAACTAGAACTAAACATCGTCCTCGATGTTTTAGAAGGGTAATTACATTAATCTAAGGGCCGTTTTTAAGAGGTACTGCCAAAGATAAAACGTTAGTCGATAAGATTATGATATCGGATTCCAAATGAAGCTGAGGATGTGAAACTCTTGATGAATGACAAAACTGAGAGTCCTCACAATCCGGCATCCTGGACAGTAAACTACAACAACAACATGAAACTCGGGTAATGGAAAAGACAACAACAACACTTATTTATATACAACTACGGAAAAGCATGGGTGCCACCCACTGAAGCGCTTTTGTAGCGTCACGATGCATGACCCAACACAAGGATTTAATGATCCTTGGGGAAAGTTTGGAGATCTGAACTACCAAGTGGGTACGTTCCCTCCAAAGTTATGCTACGCGAATGACCATTCACTTGAATTCGCCCGTTGGCTTATAAAGCTCAACATGCCGTAACGGAAATACTTTTAGTGATGGTGAAAGGTCCATTCCACGGATTTATTTTCCCGGAGAAAATCTTAATCGTTGAATTAAAGAGAGAGACTCGATCACGATGTTTGAACACACGGTCTTGATCTTAGATTCATGGAGCCACTTGATTTGCTAAATCAAAATATTCACATAGGCATGATCACGAAGTCATTAATTTCATTGAGTTGAACTTTCCGGTGATCACCCGAATTACAGGATCGAAGTTTGCTTGCTTTAAGAGGCCCAGTAGGCTTAGTGCTCAAGCTCGATCGGAAGATGTCATGCCTTTCATAACAAGCTTTGTATGAGTACACCCGATGGGTGTTTTGTAAGCTGTGCGGAAAGCCCATAGTGCATCATCTAGTTTGTCCGACCAGGAGGCACGGTTTTCACCTATGGTCCTTTCAAGGATTCTTTTCAAACCACGATTTGATACTTCCACTTAGCCCACTTGTTTGTGGGGTGATGAATCGGTGAGATACGGTAGTAACTCCATAGATTTTTTCTGCTAATGACCTTTGTAAACTGTCATTACAAAAATGTGTTTCCGCGATCACTTATGATTGCAACGGGGAGCACCAAATCTTGCGAAAGAGATTCAGAAATTTTGCAAACTACTCGGCATCATTGGTGGGAGCGCTTTCGGCTTCAACCCATTTTACAATAGTCCGAACTGCCACGAGAATATACTTGTTCCCTCGTGAAGACGGGAAAGGCCCATAAAGTCGATGCCCCACATGCAAGATTTCAGCATACTTGATGGAGTTTTTGAGGCAACTCATCACTTGTGAAGTTTTCCATGACGTTGGCACGAGTCACATTACTTGATCAACTCGTGGGCATCTTTATAGATGGTGGCCCAGAAGAAACCGGAGCAAAGATCTTTTTGGCTGTGAGGTTTGCACCATGTGTCCCCCGTGGGGTCCATTGTGGCAAGCTTCGAGAATGTCGGAGCTTCTTGCGTGCACACATCGCCTGATCACTGAATCCGCACAAATTTTAACAAGAAGGGGTCGTCCCAGAAATAGTTTTAACCTCTTTGAAAAACTTGTTTTTCTTGTTGGGCCGACATGCCCTTCACAATGAATCTCCACCCGCGTGTATTTGAAAGTCGTCAAACACGTTGTTTACAAGAATCTCCACGAAAGTCACTAAACAATAAATATACATAAATTACCGTCTCAAGAGGAAAACTATCATTATCCTCATTGGGATCATTGACGTTTTCATACGTATTTTCCAATCTGGACAGATGATCGGCTGCGAGGTTCTTCGGCTCCTTAAGTAGCAATAACTTTGAAGTCAATTCTTGGAGGAGGAGAACCCATCGGAGCAATCCTCGCCTTGGCATCCTATTTTGTAAAGAAGATACTTAAGGCGAGAATGGTCCGTATGCACTATGCTTTTTGTTCATGATAGAAAGACCTGAATTTCTCGAAAGCATACACTAGGCAAGTAACTCTTTCATTCTTAGTAGTAGTTCTATTGGTGCTTCAATCAGGTCCTTACTAGCATAGGGATAGTCCGAACATGTTTCTCATGACGTTGCCCCAAAACTGCACCTATGGCGAAACCGCATGCATCGCACATAAGCCAAAAGGAAAGGGGGGTCCCCATTTTTGGAGCAATCAAGATTGTAGCTTTCCGTAAGTCTATCATTCAATGTTTGAAAGCTCGAATGCAGTCATCGGAAAAGATGAATGGAGTAATTACTTCTCAAGGATATGGGTCATTTGTCCGGGGATATTTTTTAGAGAAAATCCTGAATGAACCGCCGTAAAAACCCGGCATGACCGATAAAAACTACTAATTCCTTTGACGGTGGTGGGATGAGGTAATTTTGCAATGACAACGATCTTGCTTTGTCCACCTCAATCCCTTTCTTAGAAATCTTAGGCCGAGTACAAAGCCCTCTTTGACCATAAAATGGCTCTTCTCCCAGTTAAGACTTAAGTTGGTGTCTTCACACCTTGAAGTCATGTGGTCTAAACGGGAGAGGCAGTTTGGAAAGAATTCCAAAGACCGAGAAGTCGTTCCATTAAAGACTTCCATCGCCTTCTCACCATGTCATGAAAGATTGCTAACATACATCGCTGAAACGTGCCTGAGCATTGCATAAGCCGAAAGGCATGCGACGGTAGGCAAACGTTCCGTAAGGGCAAGTAAAAGTAGTCTTTTTTCTGATCACGTGGGTCAATGGGATTTGGAAATATCCGGAAAACCATCGAGGAAACAGTAGTATTCCAAGCCCTCGCTAATCTCTCAAGCATTTTGTCCATGATGGTAAGGGAAGTGGTCTTTGCGGGTGGCTTCATTTAACTTACGATAGTCAATGCATACTCGCCATCCGGTAACCAAACGAGTTGGAACCAACTCATTTTCCTCGTTCACTACCACAGTCATTCCTCCCTTCTATGGTACACAATGTACGGGCCTAAACCCATGGACCTGTCGGAGATAGGGTAATCAATCCAGCTTCGAGAAGTTTTTTCAACTTCCTTTTTAATAACATCGTGGATTTTTGGATTTATCTCCTCTTTGATGTTGACCGCGGTGTAATAGTCTTTCATAAGAATCTTGTGGGTACAAAATTCCGGGTTGATACCCTAATGTCAAGAAATTTTCCAAGCGAGAGCTCGCTTGTGGGACTTTATAGCAGCTTTATGAGAGCGGATTTTCCTCAACATCCAACTCTTTAGCAATAAGGACGTGCAACTTGTTTGTCGCCCTCCAAAAATGGCATCTCGAGATGGGGAGGGCAGTTCTTGAGTTCAACCTCAGTAGGTTCACAACGGAAGGATTCAATAATTTTAGCTTCACAGAGTTTGAGCTCTTTCTACCTCCATGCATATAATTTTTTATGATTTGGAAGGGGGGTGTGTTCACTGTTCAAAATTACTTCTAGAAGCATGATGTCCCCCTCAGGATTCAAAGTAGAATGGATTATATCTGGACAATCCGGATCATCAGCTATACCAAGGAAAGATCGACCTTCTTCGAGAAGCAGAAATCACTATCCCCAAATGGAGTTAGGGTAGGAGAAGAAGTAGCAACAATTGGATCATCATGCGGAGTGGAATTTCCACTCGCGATTATATCAGTAAAACCAAGAACTTCTTGAGAATATTCCTCACAAGCCATGTCAATGACGTCAATCTTGTTTGCCGTCATGTGAGTGTAATTGGCCGAGTATCTCGAAGTTTGATCCAAATTGTAAGTGATGGCTTCACTTCCTATTCTAAGAGTTAATTCACCCTTGTGCACATCAATCAAAGCACGACCGGTTTTTAAGAAGCACCTCCCGAGAATTAAAGGGACTCGGGGGAGGGACTCGGGGGTCTGGCTCAAAATCTACAACCACAAAGTCGGCTGGAAAGTGAAATACACCAACTTTAACGGAGATGTCTTTTGCAATTCCCATTGGTTTGGAAATTGATCGATCCGCAAGTTCGAGTGTCATGCAAGTTGGAGTAAGAGCAGGAAGTGAAAGCTTTTCCCAGACTGAAAATGGCATTAGATTAATGCTAGCACCGAGATCGGCTAATGCTAAGCATTCATCCATCCCTGGAAATTCACAAGGAATCAGGAACTTGCCGGGGTCTCCAAGTTTTCTGGGTAACTTGTTCAAGATGACCGCCGAACAATGTTCATTCATCGAAGTTCGAGCTAGACAGGGTTCATTGAAGTTCGAGCACTTCAGTAAAGTTTTCTCTTTATTTCCAATAAGGTTCTTAAGTCGAGGCGAATTTGGGCATTAAAACAAGAGCATCCGTAAAGCTATCAGGAACTTGCCGGGGTCTCCAAGTTTTCTGGGTAACTTGTTCAAGATGACCGCCGAACAATGTTCATTCATCGAAGTTCGAGCTAGACAGGGTTCATTGGAAGTTCGAGCCACTTCAGTAAGTTTCTCTTTATTCCCAAGTAAGGTTCTTAGAGTCGAGGCGAATTTGGGCATTAAAACAACAGGAGGTTGGACGTCTTTGGTGCTTCCGTTATTAGCAGGAGGCATCGTGTCCTTTGTCACCTCGGTGTCATGATTAACTGTTTTCGGTCCTTGGATGGTAACACCACTTCGGGTAGTGATACCTTTTAAATCTTCCTTTGGGTTGGTAACAGTGTTACCAGGAAGAGCTCCAGAACCGGAAGTAGAAGCTGTATTAGCAGTAACAAATTTTGAAAGCATGTCAGTCAAATTTGCCATTTGGGATTGCAGGTTTTGACCTTGGTTTTGCATGTTTCTCAACACTGCATCATTGGCTGTGACATATCTTTCAAAATCTGTTTTTGACACACCGTGTGTCTGAGGAACGGGGGCTTGATAAGCTGGAGACTGATTAACCTGGGGTCTATGAAGTTGATTCTGACTGAAATTGGACTGATTAAAATTTCCACCTCTGTTTTGGTTGAAATTGCTCTCCCGGTTTTGGTTAAAGTTATTCCCCCGATTGAAATTGTTAGCATTATTAGCTTGAGAGTTCTGAACGGGTGGAAAACCTGGAGGTCTAATATGATTTGAAACCATTTGAGGTCGGAAATTGGAGCTTACTTGGTTGTAATTAGCTGCAGCGGCTTGTGACACATACTCAGAAATGTTGTCCCGATAATCGTTGCCATGAGTGGCTGGACAGTTTTGGTGAGAATGGGCACCACCACAAGTAACACAACTTAGCTCAACTGCTTTGACAGGTGCAGGAGCTGGAGCTGGAGCAGAAGCTTGGTTCTTCTTGTCTAAGAGCAATGCTCGGACAATATCCTTTAGTTCAGCAACATCAGATGAAACAGCTTGGGTGGAAGAGTTCGTACTTACCTTGGCAACAACTGCCTTAGCTCGTGTTTGACGAACCTTGGACTTGCTCTCGATGATTTTTAAACATTCGCGAGGCATTTTGTCCAAAAAGTTTCCACCTGCTGCGGAGTTCAATGAATCTTGATCATTAATGTTCAAGGCATTATAGAATGTATCAAGTTGATGCAATTCTGAGAATCCATGGTGTGGACATGCCCTAAGTAGATCATTGAAACGATCCCAAGCCTCATAAAACGATTCATCGAACCTTTGCTGAAATCTGGTGATCTCATTGCGAAGATTCGTCGTTTTAGAGCGCCAAAAATTGATTCGCGGTTAAGCATACACTTATATAGCAACCCTAATACAGATCCTAACCGAATGCCCTTGAC
>BQNB010143876.1:0-16932 GCA_026074375.1 Tanacetum coccineum | reverse complement strand
TTTCTCAATACCATTAACAGTTCTCTTTGGTGGAGGTGAGTCTCCATTTGTTATTACTTTCCAAAGAGCATAATCTGTCATTAGGAAGTATTGTTCTATCCTCATTTTCTAAATCACAAATTCACCTGGATTGAGCACTGGAAGTTTTGCAGCAAAAACCATTGGTGAATATACTGCTTCTATGTTTTCACAAACAAATAGATCTTGTATGTGTAGTTGTTTCTTCTTATTCAAAGTTTCTTAACCAGCTCTGATACCATTTGTTGATCCCACTTGAATAGATCTTGCTTAGCTTGTAAAAGGCTTAGTTGTATTAAATAAATCCAAGACAACTATGGTAGAAATATTGATTATATTATCAAAGAGTATGCGGAATCTAGTCTATGATACTAAAAAGAATTTTAATGAAACAGTAACACAAAATCAATAACAAGACAGATTACCAAACTTTTAGCCTCAATATAAAACGAACACTCTTAATAGTGTTAGGGTTATAAAACCTTGAAGCTACGAATATCAAAGATGTGTAAAAGAGATATATGAAACAACATACCCTAGAACCTCCTTTTATACACCAAGGAGTCCTAAAATGCTTACAATACTTTCCTAAGTTATCATGATCTTTTCTATAAACAAACGTAATCTCTTAAACAAATTAGTTATACATATCTTCTTTACAAATAACTAACACTTATCTTCGTAAGTATTCTTATTCTCCAATCATTCTTTATCTCTTCTTTGATAAGTCATTGATCTCATCTTTGTCAGCATAATCCTTCCAGCAGTAGTAATCACTCAGTAGTTGTAACTGAGCAGCAGTAACTCTAAGAATCATCTTGAAGTCTTTTATTCCCAACACTCACTAAGCATATTAATCAAATAAGCAATTCTAAACATTATGAACTATATTAATTCTAAACTAATAGTATTGAAATAGGAAAGAAGGTACAACCAAATGTCGAGCCGATAATGAAAAGTAACCACCCGATTTAATAAGCTAAAGCAAATAATCAAATTCGATCTAGCTTATTAAACCCTTAAGCTCCTGCTTTAGATGTAGAAGGATAGAATAAGAAATAAGACATGAAAAGGTAGGACAAAATAAGCTAAAAGCAAAAACCTTTTTAGATCTAAAATAAGCTATTTGAAAAACTTTTTATAATTTTTTTTTAATTAAGATACAAGCTAATAGAATAAGCTATTTTTAAAACTATTTATAAAAACTAGATTAAGGTTTTTTTGAAATAAAAACTAGAATAAGCTAAGAAGTAGCTTATTCGAAAACTACTCAATAAGGATTAATTTGGTGATATTAGCTAGTAACCTAATCGAATAAGCCACAAGGAGCTTATTCGAACCTAGGTGGAAGCTAGAATAACAAAACACATAGCTATTTCTAAAATAAGCTAAAACCAAAACTTATTTAATAGCTTATTTAATCGAATCTTACAAAAGAGATAAGCAAAATGAATCGAATAAGCTAGAATATAACTTATTTGATTTTACACTTAATCTCTTAATAAGCTCCGAAAATAAGCCTAGAAATTAAGCTTGAGGAAAAACTTATTAAGGAAAATAAGCTAGAGAAGAAAAGAAAGAGTAGAGATAAGCCGAAAATAAGAAACCAAACACCAACTTCATTTCATTTCTAATAAGCCAAGAGATCCCATTACAATAAGCTAAAGATGCTTTTAAAGAGCTTTTACAAAAAGATTAATAAGCTGAAAACTACACTAAAAATAAGCTAAACCTACTCCTAAACTAATAAGCTAAAAATTTTGAGAGAAAAGTAAAAAAAAATCTAAGAACTAATGAATAAAAGTGTGGGGGAGCGTGTTGTTAAATAGCTAAGCCAGGGGGTGTTTTTGAAAAATCTCCACCTACTTTTAATGATTGGAGCCAATCATTGGCCTCGAAAATGACACCTCGTACTGATTGACATGGATGCTCCAATGAATGAAGGCCACGTGTTCTATCAAGCGTAATAAAAACGTATTTTCTTTGTTATCTTTCAAACCGTGTGAAGCAATTGAGTATAAACAAAAAAAAGACAAACACGTGGCGGGAAATAATTCGTTAACATTTGGTGAGTGGAGGGGCACATGACCATATTTGAATTAATTCTGATTGCACGTGAGGTAAATCCCAAAATAACATTGAAATGCACTTCCTGGTTTATACATTAAGAATAGGCTGGATCTTCATTATATTGGGCCGGTTATCATCTTGGGCTGCACTTGCTTCTTTGTTTGGCTAGAGATAATATGGGTTGGCCCGACCCATATAAATGGGTTACGGGCCGGCCCAATAAGCAATGAAGTCACCGTTGGACTCGTAATTTCGCGCTCTTTCCATTTGAGTGCTCAGGGAATTTTTTCAACTTCGTCTTGATCTTGAATAATTAGTAAACTTGATTGAATTAAACCTGAAAATTCCCTTTTTTCTTCGTTTTTAATCCTTAGTACCTTCAAGACATAAAAACACAATACAAACATATTTGCAATATAATTTTCCATATTTTAGTGTTTTTAGTCCGTTTTATAGTGTTTTCCAAAGTAATAAAGATGTGTGTTTTAGCACACATGAAATTCCCCCACACTAAGCCATTGCTAGTCCCGCACGCAATGTTTATAAAACACACCCGGAAATAAATAATTAAATCACCCTTTAACTTATGACCCCTCACATCAAACTAGAACAGAAAAGGTCCATTAAAAGGTTTAAAAATCAATTATTTCAAAAACGCCCCCGTTTTGATCACTTATTAAAATAAAGAAAAAGGCTAAGATAAAATTATAAAATAGGCTTTAAGAACGGGAGTTCGTCATCCTCGGCTTTTCACAATCCCCAAACTAAGCTTAAAACGAAATCATAGCCAAATATAAGATTAGATGCTAACACTACTCATAAATGCTAATTGTGTACACATAGCTACTTTTCGCTCCCTTATTCCTAATTCCTTTAAGGATTTTATTATTATTATTGGTGACAAAAAAATTATTTCCTTATTATCATAAAGGTGCCTGATTTAGACCATAATTAGTTTGAAATCCTTTCCTAAAGAGACGATATGGTGAGAATAAGGTCCACATTAAGGTTCTAATTTCGCATGATTTAGGCGTTATCCTTTTTATTTCATCCGAAATAACTCAACTACAAGTCCAAAGATGGATGCTTTATTTAGATAACCCCGAAGTCAAAATTTGGCTTTATTATTATTATTATTAATGCAACAATATTAGCCTTCGGTCCTTTAAACAACTGCAACATCAGGAGCGAACCGACCAGAAACAGTAGTCTTATTTCAACCACAGAAATTTCCTCGACCTTTTTGAAGGATGCAACATCGGGAGCGAACCGACAGGAAACAACAAACTTTTATCAGTCTTGGATTATCATTATTATTATTGTTACCTCCACCCTTTAAACGACTGCAACATCGGGAGCGAACCGACAAGAAACAGTAGTCTTATTTCGGCTTCTGTTTAGCACATTATTATTAAAGCCAAATTTCAAGTCTTGTGGTCTTTTAACTACCTAAACAATGGGCGTTAACCGTCAGAATCGGTAGCCTATTTCCCCACAACACTGACAGAACCTCGATGTGTACCTTACTTTCACCAGAAGGAATCTCTACGAAGGGATTTAAACTAAGAATCGCAAAAACCAAGCAACTTTATTTATTTAACAACAAAAAGCCACAATTAACCTCTATGAGCTCTAAAGAGATTCAACTACTCCACGCTTAGAATCTAGCTTATATTTAACTTTATCATTTTTTGTTCTTTGCAAAATTTTAAAGTTTAGCAAATGCTTAGTCTCGAACGCTAAGGGGAAAGCTAGAGTGCAAAACTCGGTCAAGTAAAGAAATCTCTAGCTCTACGGGCCTACTTATTTCCTAACCATTTTTATCATATTTTTTTTCATCATCAATTTTTTTCATCTTCATTTCTTTAATAAAACAGAATATAGGTCATATAAGTCAAAACGGGATTGCGTGGGACACAGCAGGTACAAGTATGATCACATCGATAGAAATCCCCCCCCCCTCCACTTGGAATAGAACATTGGCCTCAATGTTCAAAAATATCGGGTTTTACCCCCACACTTAGGAACACAAAAGGCAAATGCAAAAAATTCCAAGTGTGAAAGGGGAAATAATATATATATGATCAGGATAGAAGATTTTCCTAGATATAAACATGAAGATGATCGGAGACCGAGTGATTGGAGGATTGAAAACAAGCACGGAGGTCTTCACGGTCATAGGGAATCTTGTAAGCAAAAAATGGGCACTACAAAACACAACATGGAGAGAAACACTCCCCCACACTTAGGCTAAAAATACACCCCACTTATTCAAAATAAAAATAAAAATAATGATAAAAATAGATAGATAACATGGGTTGCCTCCCGAGAAGCGCTTGTTTTTGTTCGAGTCTCTAGCTTGACTCCAAGGTTATTTCAATTCAGGTCCATGGTCAATTCCATCACCCGATGTAAGGTGAGAATGGAAATAGCAATACATCACCACCTTAGGTGAGTATTCCACCTGACGAGGTAATGGAATATGGGGAAATCTATAAGAAGGTTTCTCTATCACCCATGTCATGTCACCTGACTGAGTCAGGGAGAAGAACGAATCAAATCTTTCCACCTCCCTTAAGCTCAATTGCTTAGAAGCGAGGGGTGGTGTGACTATCAGAGTAGACTCATCAATAACTGGAGTCGACTCAAGGGGGTCCAAACTACTAATGTCGTCAAACTCCTCATCAAAAAGGGGGTTATCATAACATAAGGTATAATCATCATTAAAGTCAAAGAGAGAGTTTGAGAAAGTCACATCAAATGATCTAGATATTGAATCAGAATGACCTAAGGGTTCATCAAACACCCTTGGGACTGGGACTGGGACTGGGACTGGGACTGGGTCATCGACTACTAAACGTTCTAGTTCTTCTATGTCCCTACTAGGATTGAAGTTAACTTCCCTATCCCCCGTTAAGAGGGTGTCTAAATGCTCTCCTAAAGGTAAGTTAATATCTACTATAGCATCTCCCAAAACATCATTACAAGGTAAAGGTGGATCAATAGGCATACTACACTCTAAATCAGTACTATCCAATGTCAACTCAGACTCCCTTGGGATTAGGACAAGATCATCAACACTAGACTTTATGAATTTGTCATCTTCCCTTATGGGAGTAGTGCTAATAACCTCATCCCCCATTAAGAAGGCGTCTAAAGGCTCCATGGTAGCTAAGAAAGGTGGGGGTGGTGTGTATGAAAGTGGTGAAGGTGTCACGTGAGCGGTATTATGTTGTCTTAGAATTTACTCATTGTCAAAAGGCACCTCTGTCAAATCATTACTCCCCTCAGGTTCTCCTACAGGGAAATTGGTCTTTAGAGTTCTAAGAAGTTCCCCCAAAATATGATCAGTATCCCTGTGTAAATGCATAAAATCACTCTCAAAATCCAAATCCTGAAGGGGTGACTGATCCATATGGTACTTTGGAGGTTGGTCAAAATAAGGAAAGTCATAATTGTTACCAGGAGAAGGCTCATAGACAAGCTGGTTCCTAGTTTGACTATCAAAGCTATAATGAGGACCTCCACATACCTCACAACAGTCAAATTGTTGTTGTTGATAAGAAGAATAGAATGGAGGTTGGTCATCACTAAAAATTTGATTGTAACAAGGACCCTGCTTATAGACGGGCGTGTTCCCTGTTTGACAATCAGAGCTATAATGGGGACCTCCATAATATTCTCACGAGTATGTATCAATTGGGTGTTGCGGGGGTTGGTTAAAGAAATTAGCTGTTTCATTATAGGAATAAGGATTTTGGTCATAGACAAACCCGTTTCCCGTCCCTACAATTCTACACCCGGGATAATTTCCACCATTTCGGAGACCCCCACAACATGAGCAATTATATTGGCTAGATAATATTTGTCTTTTAAATTGTTTCAAAACTCGAGAAAGTTTTGCCAGTTGCTCATTTAAAGCTTCCCTGTCAGACATAGCAAATAAAGAATTAAACGACAGAAGAAGATGAGAGAAAAAGAATTAAACGATTAGAAGATAAAGAAGAATATTTTTATTATGGATTTTTATAAAGAAAATAAAAGAGAAATATTTTTGGTATTTTAATATAATATATAAATATAAAATATAAAAATATTTTTGATATTTTTAATATAATATATAAATAAAAAATATAAAAATATTTTTGGTTTTTATATTTTTTTCGCATATTCAGATGCACCTACTCAAAATAGATGCAACTCTATAATCTTTAGATGCATTATAACGCATTCAAGCTTTTAATTAGATGCATATACATATATAGATGCATTTCTGATTTCTCATGTTTTTTGTTCCCTCTGCACAGTGCTAAATCATGAAAATCAATTTTGCACATCTACACATCATATAACTTATCCGAAACTCGAAAAATAGGGTGCATGTAAATGAATATAAATGCATCTAATGCAAACGTTGCATCTCAAATGTGTGGTTTTAGTCACTTCTCACCACTTCTTATTTTAATTTAATTCTCACTGGATCCCTACTATATATATATATATATATATATATATATATATATATATATATATATATATATATATATATATATATATATATAAGAGAAAATAAAATAGAATTGAAAAATATTTTTGGGTTTTTTTATTAATTTTTTTTAATAAGTACGAAAATAAACTTTCCAAAGAAAGGATCTTCAAGGCACTAACTTCAAACACCACATGTAGATCCTACACCTCTCCCCGGCAACGGCGCCAAAAACTGATTCGTCGATAACGACTAGTCGAGTAATATATATAAGTAATCACGTCGGATACAAATTAATTTAGAAAAGGTAATAACTTATCTTCTAGATGTCGTGTCCCAAGGAGAGATGAATTTGAAATTCACGAAAATGTTTCCAATTTAATGCTTGAATATCTTTTAATTTTTGGTTTTTAAATAAAAACTAATGAAATCGATAAACTAGATTATACTAAATAGCAAGCAAGCTAATAAGATGAAGAATATAAAAAAAATATGATTGTCAAGTAAAAGTGAATAGATTCTTAAGTGTGAAATTTTAGATCTTAATGACGAATTAATATCCGTTTAATAAATCGTTTCCTCAAAACATTGGCTTAATATTGAAAACAACTTTTTATCGAGATATTAATTACTAGTTTAATGCCTACTTAATCTTACGGCTTTTGCCCATTTGACTAAATAAAACAATAAACTAAATAACTTTGGCAAATTATTAATCACTAGTCACTTATTAAATTCCACACTTAATTCACTATTCACCAACTTACTTAACAAGCATATAGGAATACTACTCACTAAGCATATTTATCAATCAAGCAATTCTAAACATTATGAACTATTTTAATTCTAAACTAATAATATTGAAATCGGAAAGAAGGTACAACCGAATGTCAAGCCGATAAGGAAAACTAACCACCCGATTTAATAAGCTAAAGCAAATAATCAAATTCGATCTAGCTTATTAAACCCTTAAGCTCTGGCTTTAGATGTAGAAGGATAGAATAAGAAATAAGACATTAAAAGTTAGGACAAAATAAGCTAAAAGCAAAAACCTTTTTAGATAAAAAAATATGCTATTTGAAAAACTTTTTATAAATTTTTTTAATTAAGATACAAGTTAATAGAATAAGCTATTTTAAAAACTATTTATAAAACTAGATTAAGGTTTTTTTGAAATAAAAACTAGAATAAGCTAAGAAGTAGCTTATTCGAAAACTGCTCAATAAGGATTAATTTGGTGATATAAGCTAGTAACCTAATCGAATAAGCCACAAGGAGCTTATTCGTACCTAGGTAGAGGCTAGAATAACAGAACACATAGCTATTTCTAAAATAAGCTAAAACCAAAACTTATTTAATAGCTTATTTAATTGAATCTTACAAAAGAGATAAGCAAAATGAATCGAATAAGCTAGAATATAACTTATTTGATTTTTCACTTAATCTCTTAATAAGCTCAGAATATAAGCCTAGAAATTAAGCTTGAGGAAAAACTTATTAAGGAAAATCAGCTAGAGAAGAAAAGAAAGAGTAGAGATAAGCCGAAAATAAGAAACCAAACACCAACTTCATTTCATTTCTAATAAGCCAAGAGATCCCATTACAATAAGCTAAAGAAGCTTTTAAAGAGCTTTTACAAAAAGATTAATAAGCTGAAAACTACACTAAAAATAAGCTATACCTACTCCTAAACTAATAAGCCAAAATTTTTGAGAGAAAAGTAAAAAAATCTAAGAACTAATGAATAAAAGTGTGGGGGGAGCGTGTTGTTAAATAGCCAAGCCAAGGGGTGTTTTTGAAAAATCTCCACCGACTTTCAATGATTGGAGCCAATCATTGGCCTCGAAAATGACACCTCGTACTAATTGACGTGGATGCTCCAATGAATGAAGGCCACATGTTTTATCAAGCATAATAAAAAAGCGTTTTCTTTATTATCTTTCAAACCGTGTGAAGCAATTGAGTATAAACAAAAAAAAGACAAACACGTGGCGGGAAATGATTCGTTGTCATTTGGTGAGTAGAGGGGCACACGACCATATTTGAATTAATTCTGATTGCACGTGAGGTGAGTCCCAAAATAACATTGAAATGCACTTTCTGGTTTATACATTAAGAAGGGACTGGATCTTCATTATATTGGGTCGGTTATCATCTTGGGCTGCACTTGCTTCTTTGTTTGGGCTAGAGATAATATGGGCTGGCTCGGCCCATATAAATGGGTTTGGGCCGACCTAATAAGCAATGAAGGCACCGTTAAACTCGTAATTTTATGCTCTTTCCATTGGAGTGCTCGGGGAATTTTTTCGACTTCGTCTTGATCTCGAATAATTAGTAAACTTGATTGAATTAAACCCAAAAATTCAAGTTTTTGCTTTGTTTTCAATCCTTAGTACCCGCAAGACAAAAAAACACAATACAAACATATTTGCAATATAATTTTCCATATTTTAGTGTTTTTTGTTCATTTTATAGTGTTTTCCAAGGTAATAAATATGTGTGTTTTAGCACACATCAGCTATTTATAGACTTGATATGGTCGTTCAATAGGCTAAGTCCATTGGCTTTTCATGGGCTTTTCCTAAGCTAGACTATCTAGTTTCTAAATATTATTTTACGAGCTATCTAAAGATATAATGGAAGTAATCGAAACTTTTCATGTTCCTAACAATCTCCCCCTAAGGGAGGTCACTCCATTTTACAAAAACTTAAACCTAGCATACTATGCTTTGTCTTCAGTCTTGTGCTTGCAGACTTGATTTCTTTTCTTCATCTTTTGAACATGATGTAGTGATCTTTGACTTTAGGCTTTGACTTGTATCTTTGACTTGACATGAATGTGATCTTGAACTTCTTGAGATCATCAACCAAGCATAATCTCTTATCGCCATCTTGTAATCTTTGCCATCTTATGCACTTGTAACTTTTGGACCGACATGCTCATACCTTTCTTGAATCTTTAACTTAAAAGCTTTAATAATGCATCTTTCTTGAAGTTCTTTAACTTTAACACTTAGTCGCTTCAAGAAGGACGTACGGTATCAGAGTAGCAGAAGTCTTGAAACATGTACTTGAGATTTCATGATGTCTTTATATTTGTCGGTCGGGTATAAGCATGTGGTATTGGCTTCGACTTGTCATCGGGAAACTGCTACCACCGTCAAGAAATCTGCATAAATGGGTTAGTGATAATCAACAGATATGGACGAAAGTGTCTTTGTCACTTCATTGAATACGGTTGCAATAACCACGGTTCCCCGTTGATCAGTATAAATACTGCCTGTGATCAGATAGTATTCTGAAGAATCTTCATGATAGGGTTTCGCAGCTGCACTAGCCGTTCTCATTACCGGAGCGTGTCAAAGCAGACAACACGGTATGAGTGAACCAATAAGACAAAGTCCTACCGATTGAATTAAAATTGATATGAAAATCAATCAACGTGTCACTTTGCCAAAGTGTTTTTTGTGACACATCGAGATTTTTAGCATTTCAAAATTCCTCAATCATTAATTCATATACTGGAACAAGTTTAATTCATGTAGAATCACACCATCATTTCTTTCGAGTTGTCACAAGCTTGATCCATATAGAATCGCACAAGTCACCTACCAAGAGCTTGTTTGATGTTGGCTCAAGCAGGATTTCTATCATCATTGTGAAAATTTTAGTATCACTCAGATGTTCTGGCAATATTAACAATTTACTTGCTTTGACAATGTATGAAAACAAATATAATTGAATAGTGTCCTAATGAGATTTTTAGATGATCTCATGTCTCTAGACTCAATAGTGATCAGAGGCTGGAGCTGACTGCCACCTTTTTAATATCAACTAACTCGAAGTGAGAAAGTCAATAGAAATACGTGTAATCTCCATGAAAAATGAAATAAAAGACTGTTGAGAGACCTTGAGTGGCTAGGGAGGGTTGTGCATAGTGTCACTGGGTCCATGACTATCTTCAATACCAGACAATAGCTTAGTGTTTCCGACAGTTTATATATTGACTCAGTGTCTGCCTAAGTGTATGGAGGGCTTCTTTTTTTTCACCCTTTATCCTTACAATTCTTTTTCATTCTTCAACCCCTTAAGTGCTTATCGAGACTTCATGACTAGTACCTTGTTGTGTTTATTCCAGTACTAGCTCCATCTCAGTCTACACTATTACCTTAATCTCACTTTTACTCCTTTTTTGTATCATACCTAAGGACTTCTACACTAGCTAGTGGAATATCCCTAGGTAGATCCCTCCAGTTCTGGCTGGATCATAGCAATGAATACCTAAACTTAACCACCTTATAACTCCAATGCAGTAATTTAAATGGTCGGTCTTTGGTACTTCCATATTTTAGCCAATCACGTAACCATTTGCTCCCCCTTTATATGTGCATTGTTTAATCAAAAGAGTTTAGCACATATATGGGTTATCTTACATTGGAGATCTTAAAATTACATTATTAACCGTATATTTTAATCACTTTTCTCCCCTTATCAAAAATGTTAACTATTTTAATATTTTGGATATTAATTGATTTAAAATATATATGCATTCAAGGAGAAAAATATTATGATTATTAACAAGCCATATAAGCAAGATTTTAATGCTCCCCCTCAAATTATGAGGGTATTATATGGTGTTTAAGTACGTAAATTTGAAAAAATTTGAATTTACTAAAAAATTCTTGAAAATTCGTACTCAAACACTATAAGCCTATCTATAGTCTACACTGCATATTTACATATTCACAAGAATTGTTATTTATGAGAAATTGACCTTAAATGAGATAGGACAAAATATGACAAAATCATATTGTCCATTCCAACAGCCTGAGGTCAGTCCTGTAATCTCTTCTTCCAACAAACTTCTCTAAATTCTGCATCAACCTCCACTCATAAAGCTGCTTGTCTATATCCTGAACCATAACCCGAGCCTGTTTCTTGTCTAAGCTAGTCCATTTCCTATTCGATAGGTACTCTATCCTTATACCCAAAGCAATATCATAATGAGTAGATCGAACATCATTGAGCGTGCCATCACTGAACTTATGGAGTTCATCAGCCCGCATCAATCTTTTTCTGCTAAACTGATCCACATATATCATTCCATGAGGGTCTGAGTATGAAGTGTATGCAGTTTTGTTCCTGAGATCTGATCTGTATGAGTCTGGATTGGTAAGGTTGAGCTTCTTTTGGTAACTTTCGACACCTAATTGAAGATCTTCCACCCGCCTTTGAATGACAATACGTCTGGTGAACATACGTAATGCCACATTCAAATCATATTGTTCGTCTATAGTGAGATTGGTCAGCTTCTTTTGAACAAGTAGAAGTAACATGTCCTCATTGTCTTATAGGCGAAGTCTTGAGAAATCACCTTCTTTAAACGTGTGTAGCTACTAATCCTCTCGATGAACTTCAATCTCTTCCAGATGATCGTAGTCATACTTCTTCACAATCATAAGTCTAGTAACCATAATGACTCATTTTCTGGAGTAGACATCCTTTGACGAAGACAAGTTGGTTTCATACCCGTAGAATCATTGACATTTTAGACCCTAGTGTGAAGTTCCCCAGTAGGCATGTTTATCATATATCACCTTCAAGAGACTCCACAAATTGCGAACCAATTCTTCAATCCATTTGATTTCATAGGTAGCAGCCTTTGTCTTTCTTACGAAAGTTGAGTATCATCTGCTTAAATCTTATCCTTTAAGATATTCCAGGTCATTGTTGATGAAGTAATCCTCAGGGATAACTTATCGGCCTCGATGATCTGAGATTAAAGGAAGAGGCTTTCTGAGATCGAACGGATACGGTTTGCCTTCGGGGTTATGCCAGTCAAGTCTTTTAATGGTAGCCTTGGAACATTCTTCAAGATTATACTTTAATTCTGTAATACTCTTGCAAGTGCCTTTTAGTAGGTTGAATGCCGGTCTAACCAGAATTTCTTGAGTCAGATCTGTGATGTTGAGCTGATTTAGGACAAATGCAAAGAAGTCAAATGAAGTATCCATGAGTTCATCGAATGAAGTATGAGGTTCTTTAGCACAAGTAACTTGACTAATCTAGGTCTGAGGAGGTTGGAAGTCAACTTGGTATTTATTGTTCCAGTCAGGATCATGAGTTGGAGGTCACTCAGGTTTCTTAAACCAGTCAGCCTTGGTAACCTCCTTGTCATTGGGTTATTCATCATTGTCTCCCATGACAAACTCTTGATCATGCTGCACTTCTGAGTCTTCAACAGTATGACTTGGCTCCTCTGTATGGGCAGACTTACAGGATGACTTATGTTGAGAGTGGGAGGTATCTTTAGAGGTACTTGAAAACTTCTTTTCCTTTGATCTTAAATCTCTGGATAACTCAGCTTCCTTGCTTGACTTCCTTCTTTTCGTCCCTCGGTCTGATCCAACGGAGGGGTCTTGATCTTTGTCTTTGTCATCTCGAGTCCTCTTCAATGTAAACACTTCACCGTAAGTATCAAATAGATTTTTTAAGTTTCATAAGACTTGACTAGTGCTTCATAAAGTTCCCATTTATAATCAACTTTATTATATGATTTGTTCTTCTCCATCTTTTCTATAAGCATCTTCGTTAGTTCAAACTTGGAAAGCGATGTGGCTGCCTTATATGTAGACTTTAGTTGAGAGGAAGACCTTTTCTAGAAAGCAACTTTAAGTGATTCTATGATATTCTTCTCAATCATGGGAGTTGCAAAGTCTGAGACCGCTTGAGGAAGAAGCTGAGGAAGTTGAGTAGTAATTTCTTCTTTAACAATAGTTCTCATTGATGTGTCAACGAGTCCTATGTATTCATTCTTCTCATCTTAAGCTTCTTGTCTGCAGCCCAAATTATATGCTAGAATGGCCTTATTTATAGCTTTTCCCAGTTTGTTGTCATTGTAATGATCTACAATAGCATGAATAAGTGAGAGAGCTTGAGCATATTGGTCAACTTGCTTCATTTCAGACAGATCCTTTTCTAAGTTGGTGACCCTTTTGTTGAATTTAAACACTGATGCAAATTCTAGAAGTGTAGGAGTTGAGGTTGTGGCTTCAGAAGTTGTTGGTTTCGGAGTTGGTGTTGCTTCTTGCTAAAGAGGATTGAAGAAAGGAGGTGGTGGAGGAACGGTTGTAGTAGATGTGATTTCAGGGATTACTATTACTAGTACAATGAACAGTGAGGATGTCTGACTGCTTGTTTCATCTAGATGAGGAGGAGTGTTATCCAAGTTAAGGAGCTTGCTTGTAAAGTCAGATGACACAGAAGAGCTTTCTAAAGTACCATCAGTCTTCTGTTTGTCATGGACAGCTGTAAGTGTCACATAAGCATCTTCCTATACTTGCTCAAATCCTGACTCTTGAGAAACATTTTGTTGTGCTGCTCCACCCTGATTAGCATCAGTCATATCAACATATTATGTCCTTAAGTTCACATTCACGTCTTCGTACAACACTTTAGTGACCTCATCATCATCTTCTTCATCCATCGTCTCTTCATCGTCAATCTTGTCATCATCATTTGTGGGTATAAACTCATGTGGAGTGTGTACCCTCTCACTTTCTTCCTCTTCTTCATCATTAACATGTTCAGTGATAGACTGATTAGGATCAGGAATCATAATTCTGTCTAATTCAGTTCTATCACTGTCAGTCTCTTCATCTTCATCATTCATGTCATCATCACCATCATCATTATCATCATCTTCATCATTATCATCCTCATTACTTACGTCCTCAGAATCATTATCATTATCTTCATCATCTTCATCACTATTACCCCAAGACTCTTTGTCACTCTCTGAATCATATTTAGGTACATCGTGAACCCCTAGTTTAGTACCAGTTCCTTCATCTATACCTGAGCCACTTAGATGTGAGGCATGAGAATCTTTCTTGCTTCGTTCTATGGCCTCTTTGATCTAATCAGCCTCAAAAAGAGCTACTTCAGAGAGAACATTTAAACCATTGCCTCTGTCAGCCTTAACCAGTGCCTTCTTCATAGTCGGTTTAGGTTTAGTAGCAGTAACTTTCTTTGCTTTAGCAGGCTTCGTCTTTGAGGGAGACTCTTTCTTTTGAACTTTCCTTGGCTTTGGAGGTTCAGCTCCTGATGCAATTGCATAGTTAGTCTTGTAAGCATCAGAGTCTAGGATGGCTTGATTTGTCATTACTTTAGGAAGAATAGCACCATATACTTGAGTGTTTACATGTCTGGAGATGAATCTTATGGTACCCAGTAAGCTATTATCCCGAGCTGTGTGCATGAACGTCTTGTTTCTCCTTGAGATACATTTATCTTTTTCGAGGAAGTGATGAATGATTAACTCTGTGAATCAAGGATAGAACATCTTGTCTTGTTTATTAAAATCTATGTTATCAATCTAGTAAGCCAAGTCCTCCCAGATTAAAGCAACAAAATCCAGATTCTTCTTGTAGTACATTCCCTATAGGATTTAAACTCTTGAAAGTCGAATCTTGTCAAGACAAGATACTTTTCCACAAAGACACTTGTTGATGATAGATGCAAAGGTTCTCCAAGGTTAGTGTAGATGATCAACAATTACATCAGTGATATACCTTATCTCTCCAGAGTGACTAAGTTCACAGATGAAAGATAAAGCTTCCTTCTCAGTAGGTGGTTCATCAAACTCTTTACCTAGAACCTTAGGACACATGTTGAGAATTTCGCTAAAGACTTCAACATTAACAGAGAATCTTTGTTATTGATCTTGAATCGATATGATGCCTTGTGTTTGGTGGCGGTATCCTAGAATTGATGCATGTAGATGACAGGGACTTCAGCTGTGATAAGGAATGCATGATAGCATGTCGTAAGAGCAAGGGCATCCAACGCTACTTGATAGGTAGGTTCCTCTGGCTTCATTGCTGGATTGATCCTCATGTTTCATTTGCCAATGACACGACGGTTCTCAGGAGCAACAAGTTCATTATCCAGTGCAATTTGTTGAGCTTGTAAAGTCATGATTCTTAAGCTTGAAACGGATTAGTTGTTATGATCTTGATGATGACGATTTGAACAAGAGGTGGGAGGGAAAAAAAGTTTAACAAGTGTGTGTGTTACTGTGTAAGAGACGGGTGTGTAGGGGTGTTTGTGTTAAAACTTTGAGATTTTGACACAAATGCCCCTTGTACTTTATATCCTTTAGCATTTTCCATTAATAAGATATTAACTCCCCTTTAATTGTTAACCTGTTATTGTTTAAAACCTTTTTTACTTTATTACAAACTGATTTTATTGAAGAAGATATTTAACATTTTCTCCCCCTTAAGCAATGACCCATTTTCTATTTAAAGAGTTGTAGTCGTTGTTTGAGTGGTCAAATGTCTTTGAAAATGATTTTCAGATGTAAATAGTTTATTTTTTGAAAACAACACCATAACAAATAAGATTCCTTTTATTTTACCACATAAGCGCACTGACACGTACACTTATGGAATATATGAAGCACGGGTTGTGATGCAAAGTAATCACAAGCCTTTGCATGGTCATAGTAGACCATGCCCGAGAATAAATTTCCGTTGAGAGGACAAGTTTTCTTTTTGAAACACTTGTCTTTAAGATGATGATCGGGTTGCTATCAGAAATAATAGCAAGCCATATGTCATGTTTTCTATTCAAACTTTATTTACAGCTTTGTGTCATTGTTAAATGACATTTCTGAAGCCGTAAATATTATCGATGCTAGAAAGCATGACATTAAAATATATTTTTGTCTTTTTTTGATTTTTTGATTTTTTGATTTTTTAATTTTGTATTTTCTTTTTATAAAATTTTATATAAAGTGAAAAATCTTTTTGAATTTTTCTTTTTTTTATATGTACATATTATACAGAGGATATAAGAATAGGTACCACCACTATTCTTCACATTCATTTGCCAGTTCTTTCAAAGTCTCAGGAGTAAAACTTCTTATCCCTAGCTTGTCGATAAGGAATGTTGGGAATTATGTTTTCCTAACTTAGTACCGACAGTACAAATAGTTAGTAGTGATAGTTATAGTTAGTACTGACAGTACAAAATGTTAAGTACTAATCAGTTAGTTACTACCGATAGTAGAAAATAGTTAGTACCGTTTAAGAGATATGTATGAGATATTTTAGGAAAAGATATGTACGCATTTTGTAAGCCTATTAGGGTTTATCCTTGGTCTATAAAAGGATCCCTCTTGGCATAGTTAGACGCACGATCTCAAGATATCTCATAGCAAAATCATATCTCAATAGTTAGTAATTTATAATCATTCAAAGCAGATTAATAGAAGTTATTATTTAGTTCTTCATTGTTCTTTTTAGTACTTGTGTTAAGATTCCGCATTAACACATAGTATTCATAATCAGTGT